>JBBPUK010000035.1:0-122839 GCA_038094635.1 Tylopilus cervinicoccineus | reverse complement strand
CGCGCAGCCGCAGAGAAGCCGATCTTGGCTCATCTGATCATCATTACGACACAAGCTGACGAGCGTGCCAGTGAGAACAACGATGCGTCGCGTAGCTCGTTTGTCTGCTTCCCAAGTCGAAGCCCTCGCAGGCACAGTCGAGGCCCAAGGTTGGGCTCAGTCGCCAACAGGGCGTCCCCTCTGCAGCGGCCGACGCTATCGCGGAGGTACATGCTTCACTTTCTGTGGGTGGTAGAGCGTCGCCAAAAAAAAATACCAAGGACAATGTCCAGTTCATTGTAGCGAGCCCGACGCGTGGGCAATACAGTTGGCCCATTTCGTCACCGACACACGATGGGTGTTCCCATTCAGCTGGCTGCCATAGTACCTGATGCGGACATATGTTCCATCAAGGTTCTGTCACGATACACAGAGGTGGCTACGCGCTAGCGTTAGCGTTCATGGACTGGTGCTGATCTGAGACAGCTGACCAGGATAACCCCCTTAGCTAGTCGTGGGAAGTGTCCTTTTGGCCGAGGTTAGCAGATCTGTGTGACGGTGTCATCCTTTTTACCAGTAATGCTTAGCGCCAGACTACTTTCGGAACGACCCACAGAGTATGTGTGCGGGTGCATTGATACGAACCCCAACTCAAATACATGGAGCGCAAACCAATCTTGCACGCGACTAGAGGAAATACACCCTTTGACGACGTGGCGGATGATGCCTGACTCGTCCCCCTCAAAGGTTTATTCAGAGCGCTAGCATGGATGTTATCATTATTGTCTCCCAGGACCAACATGTCGTTAGTTTCACGGATGCGGTGTTTCATGGTGGACCGGTTGCAGCACTATCGCCCCTATGACATTCCACTGTCGGAACGGACAGGAGAACGAGCCGTGTACTAGCCCCTTGCAGCTCGCCGAACCTGAATGCCTGGAGGCTGTTTAGCCTAGAGTACCGTTTTGCACGGGTGCACACTGTGTACTTGTTGCCAACTGTAACGCGTCCTTTATTTGGATAACAATGGCGCGCAGGTCGATCATGAAAAAGGGCAGCGGAGATGTGTCACATCGCCTCCATTCTTCGGCCGGGCCCTGAATAAATACAAAGTAACAGTTTACGACCACTAAACCAAAACGTCGGGGGAAGGGGGGGGGGGGGGATCCTACGGATGGCTTGAGTCATCCGAATGTGCGTTGTTGGGGTGTGGTGCAGCGCCGACGGACGAGCTCCGGGGACCGCGTGGGCACTGCGCAGACAGAAAGCCCGGAGCAATCACAGGACCACCGTCGGTGGGCCTTGACACGTTTTACGGTGACCGGGCCTGGTCTGCGCCGCAGTAGACCTGGTAGCCTACCGGGGAGCGCGCCACGCCCATACCCACGCCGCTCACCAAGACCCGGATAAAAGGCTGTGAACGAGTCCAACGTCCTGATGGTAGTAAGCACTAGCGCTGCGGCAGAAGAGGACTTCGTCATCGATCGGCTTTTCCACTAATGTGAAGAAAACCGAACGGTCGGCGTACTTAGGCGAGGTCTAATTCATCTGTGGATCGTGATCAGAAGTCGCAGTATCCTCAACGATCGGCTGCGGGGGGTGATTCGTTTCTCCCTGGCACGCGTCGATGTCATGCATCGTTGCCCATGAGGAGAGGAACATTCGGATGCAACCTGTCAACGAGTCGCAGTGGCTTGCCGAAGTGACGGACGAGTTACGGGACCGAGTTGGACGCGCCGCAACTTTTTTTTTTTTTTTTTTTTTTTTTTTGGTTTGTCTGCGCTATCTCCGAGTGTCGGTTGTCGAGGCTCTTTCTCTTCATTGTGCGTTAGCACCGCATCCGTAAGCAAGGTGCTCGGAACGGCAGCGAACGTCTCATGCAGCACTGACACATCTGTGGTCGGTTTCCGCCGCAAAAGGGAATGTCAAAGAGAAAGGTACCCTCCTAAAGTCACGTCCGAGGTCGATGGGCAAAAAGGTGCATGTGTGCCCGATTGCTGCGACCCATGATCGGTCTCCTAGAAGGCCCCGAGCTGTACCAAAGTCAGGCGGCGCGCTTTGCTCGGTGCACTCGGCACTGTGCACGCCCTGGGGCGTGATGAAGAGACAATATTACGGCACAGCCGCAGCGCCATGCACAGACCTGGTCCTGAGAGTGCTGAGCAGACGGTAACGGCGGGTAGATATGTGCCACATGACTGTACGGTATACGTTGAGCGTCCTCGCTTCCCACACCGCTCCGGTAGGCAGTGCAGCATTCGAGGCCCTTCTTCAGGGTGCGCGCCTTGATCAAATACAAACCGGTCGGGCCCGGCGAGCGAGGTTGCGCTCCCTGAGTCCCTTGATGCCTCGTGATACCAAATTCGAGGAGGGTCCCAAGGTGGGAGAGCTGCCAAGGTGCGTTTCAGCTGGTCGCTGTAATGCAACCGCGCGGCGGTTCTACCGCCATGTCCGCGAATCTAGCATACGACCCGCGCGCAGGGTCACGGCTCTTATCGAGTGCGTGTATGATTGTTCCGAGCGATGCTGCATGACTCGGTGAGAGCTGTGTGATTCATTCTTCATTCTTTCTGAAGTTGGAGGATCGTCGCAGCATTGATGAGAGAATCTGTCAACGGGAGAAGCTTACGGTGAGAGATCATTCGTGCCGCATCGCCCCAGCAGCGTATGACAAGCACACCACCACCACAAACTGGTCGACGGCAGGCAGGTGTACGGTTCTTCAAAGGAACGATGATGGATACACGTGTGTTGCAAGACGGACCGCCGACAACAGACGAGTGTCTCCTGCACGACGAGGTCATTAATAGACGACGAGCGTGGAAGCCGACCGACTGCTGGTCTGGTCTGGCCTGGTCCGCCGTTCATTGCCCCTCTACGCCCGCCTGTCAAGTGGCAGCGCCGAGTTTCAAACCGTAACCATGCGCTGGCCCCCAAATCTTGTAGATTGTTCGGCGATCACGAGTAGCCGTGTCTTTATTTCGACAGTACAAGGCCACCGTTTCGTCGATCGACGGTCCCCCCTCCGTCGTGTCCGAGTCTGCGTCGCACTCGGGAACGTGGGTGCATCTACCATCCGCGATGCTCCTGTCGCCCAAAGTCTAACCATATCTGCGGGTGGGTCTCACGCGGAGCTAGCGAAACTCAATCAAGGCGCGTCCACAGTCCGGGTCGTCGGCTGCAGTGTCGTCCGAGAGCAGCGTATGCGTCTCCCGCGAAGTGGGCAAGGTGACAGCTGTCCCGAACGTCGGTCGACTGAGATGAAACCTCCCCGGTCCGTGCACACACCACGATCTGGGTGCCCCGTTACCGTGCGGCAACGTTGCCAAGCATGTCCATGAAACCCAAGAACTCGAATAATATTCCATCCATCCGCAAGCGGGGTCTATCGTACAATAAGTCAATGCCATATTCTCGGTCTGAGCGCCGAGCAAAGAAGGTGGATGAGAGGTGTCTATGCGAGAAAGCATGCAAAGCGAGGCGTATCTATCTATGTGTGTATATATGCATGTATATACAAGTGTGTGAGTGAGGGTGGAAACGAGAATGAATGAATGAATGAGTGTGGTTGTCGGGAGAATTTCAAAGGGAAAAAAAAAAAAAAAGAAAAAGGATCGTTGTCGTGCGTGCTCGATGGGAGCATCATCATACAGAGGGAAAAAAAAAAAAAAAAAAAAAAAAAAAAGCAGGGAAGCATCACGAAAAAGGATCCCACTTTTTGACGAGACGGGTTTCGAGAGTTACGGCGCGGTCGCCTGCGTGCCGTTGCGGCCTCGGATGGCGTCTCGAGCTTTGGGAGCCATGAGGAGAATGGACGAGTCCGAGGAGAGGGAGGAGAGGGATGCCACGCGGGCCCATTGGGCGAGCTCAAAGTCGTGTTTTCGATAGTGGGAGGGATGGTATTGGGGCTGGGGGGCGACCACCGTGTCGTCCTTGTCTTCCTCCTCGGCGTCGACCCAGTCTAGCTCGGCTGCTCGGCAAGAGGGGAAAATGACGGGTGTGGGGGTGTGGGAGTGGGCCGAGGTCGGGCGATCTCTGTCCTGAACCTTGGTGGTGGGTAGCTTGTGGCGAGACACGGAGCGAGGGAGCGTCCTCTTGGGTTTTTTAGACGACGAGGGCGAAGAGGAGGGCTTCCTCCCCTGGGGGAGAGGGGGAAAATAGTCGGTGACTTTCTCGATCACGCAGTCCTCCTTGGCGCTCTTTGGGCGGTCGCAGTGGACCCAGGAGCGGACGAGTGCACCGATGTTGGCACCAAAGGAGGCGTCCTCGTCGGGGGTTGCGACCATGGGCTCGGAGAGGAGGGAGGTGAGGGAGGTGCTGGCCTCGCTCATGCAGGCGGACGTGTTGGGGGTCGAATAGGCGTGGGAGTGCGCGCGCGGGGGATGGGGAGGGCGAACATGGGCGGGGTTCGAGACGCAGAGGGTGGGGAGGGGGGTGGACACGGCGGTGCGCTCGATGAGCTTTGGGGTGGGCTGGGTGCGCGGACGGGGCGAGGGGGGACGCTCGGCGGGGACGGAGGGGGAGGAGGGGAGCGGGAGATCGACAAAGGGGAGGGCGGGTGCGCCGGCAGGGATGTGCGGGGGGATTGCCTGGGCCCACTGGCGGATGCGGGAGGCGCTCGATGGGGCGAGGGGGGCGGTGTGGACGCGGGCGGCGGCGGCGGCGGCGGCGACAGGGGGCTGGGCGGAGGAGAGACAGCGCGGAGAGCAGTAGGGCCCGGACGGGGAGGGGAGGTCGTGCTGTGGGGGTCGGTGTGAGGAGGGGCGGAGAAGGAAGAGGAGGAGGAGGAGGAGGAAGAGGAAGAGGAAGAGGAGGAGGAGGAGGAGGAGGAGGAGAGGGCGGGGGACGTACGAGTCTGCGTTCGCAGGAGAGACACCAGTCGACGTCCATGGCACGACAGCAGAAAAAAAAGAACTGGACGAGGGGACAAGCGTCTCCCTCTCCTGTTTATATATGCGACTGCCTTTTTCGTCCATGCAAGATCCAGATCACAGATCCTGGCAGCGCGAATTATTTTTAATTTACACCTCTTATTATTATTATTATTATTATTATTATTTTATTATCGTCGATCCCGTAATTCCTCGACTTATTTATTTATTTATTTACACAGACGCTAGCTGATCACGGAACCGGGTAAAGCGCGCATGTCACCCCCGCCCAGCTGCCGACGGATCCCCCAGGCGGAATCCGAGGTTCTCGTCCAGCGTCGGCGGAGGAAGCGTCGCCACTGGCACGCCCCCAGCTCTCGCCCTCGGCCTCCCCCCCTCCCCCTCCCCCTCCCCCTCCCCCTTCCCCTTCTCCGCCCCTTCCCCGGACGTGTCGTTGTCTCGGATTCCAGAGCGTTCAGGGCCCGTTCCTGATCTCACCCTTGCCACCGCCATCGGCGACACGGAGCTAACCTGCCATGTCCTTTATGAAAACACTACGCCGATCCACACAGCCGTCGCCGCCGCAGCCAGCCCCGCCAGCCTCGTCATCCTGGTGCCTGCCTCTCATCGTCGCCCTCTGAGCAGAGCACCCCAGCTCGCCCCACAACTCTCCACGACCGACCGTTCGCCGATCGCCAGGACAAGCGCTCTCCGCGTGCGGTGCAGACACTCGGGTGTCGCCTGCACAGAGCCGTCAGCCGTCCGACCGCGACACAACAAGAACACGGCCGTCTGTGGTGACTCGGGTGCCACGACAACCGTCTTGCGGACATGCTCTTCTTCTTCCCGACATCTCGAAGAAGAAAATAGAAGACGCCAGGGCGAAATGGATCCCCCAAAGGACCATTGTGCGGCAGGTTATCAATGTTCTTATGAACCCCGTCACAGGGTACACAGCATGGCGGGTTAGGGGTGGCGGCGATCACCTCATCTCCGCACCTCCTCCCTCCCCCCTCCCTACAGCACAACAAAAGGGGGAACAGAGAGAAAAAGATCAATGGCTGGTGGTCGGAACAATCGAAGCCGGCCGTCGACTGGACAGGGAACAACGACGGGCGACATGGGTGTCCGCCAAGGAGCTGGTCCCGAGGGAGTGGTCTCCGTTGCGGTCCTTCATACACGGTCCCACCCCTGTAGCCATGTCGATGCGGTCCGCTGGGCCGTGGGGTCAAAGTGCAGACGGACGACAAACCAAGACTCGCGGGACGAACGAAGACACTCACGTCAAGCAAGTTCCCCAGTTCTGCAGCAGTCATCCCAACCCCACCTTGTCCTCTCCTTGCCGTCGGAGAACCATATCGCTCGCGACACAGCACAACGACCATGCGCGCCAGCATGAGCGCAACCTCGTGGGTGACCTCGTCTTCCTCGCTTGCGTCCACCACCTGTGCTTGTCGTGCACACTCGGGGGTCGTTCTGCCTAATCCATCGTCCCATTTTGCCACGATTGAATCGCTGCAACTGCGGGCGCGCTTCGCGGGCCGCTCTCCCTCCGCGCTTCGACTGCGGTCGCGTTGGACGCTGTATCCAGTGTTGTGGTGCTTCGAGGATGAAGACGCTCCCCCGTATGACTCTTGGGTTGCTTGTAACGTAGGATAACATGTCGTCGACGAAATTTGGGAACGTCCAGGTGACGCTTGCAATGTTGGTGAAAAGCTTGCGTTTATCTCAGCGTCACGGGATCTATCCCCAAGGAGCTGTCCTACGACGACGATTCAGCTCAGACCCGAGCCTGCGGTAACAGAGGTCGACGTGCCTCGGTGGGTTACTGTGTGTCTAGGCTGTACCCGAACACCCTGGGCGCATTCGTCTGACTCACTGTTGCAATCTCGCTCCAGCAATGAGCACGCCGGATGGGGCAAGGGAGGGGAAGACGCTGATCCATGATTGCTACCGCCCTCCACGTCGCCGTCGACACTGTCCTCGATACGGAGAAGGCGCTCGACGTGTCTCTGAACGTTAATTAACCTTGCCTTGAATTCTGTCAGCGAAGCGATGCGTTCAGGACCGCCTTCAATCCCTTCCAAGAGGTCTCCAAAGGAAGCCCGCGACTGCAATCGACCGGCATACAAGGCCACGAGGATGCAGAACAGCCAAAGCTTGTGCGATATCTTTCCATCAGTGTTGATCACCAAGTCACGAGTCACCTGAGCAGATTCATCACCCGAGACCGACCCTGTGAGTGAAGACAGCGGATTGAATACCAGCCCGTCGTTGTCTTCATCCCATGCAGCGTCCCAACTCCATGCCCCAACGACGTACGTGAAGACGTGAAACAGTCGGTTGTTCATTGTATTTTCCCAGGCACCAACAGGCGCAGTCAATGAACAAGCAGCCTCGTTGTCCACGATGCCCTGACTATAGGGCTGTCGTTCCTTGTCGTAAATCAAGTTCGCAATCGCGCCGCCGTGATCGGTAAGGTGACCCACCCTGCAAGTGTTCCTGATCGCAAAGCGCCCGGAGGAAGAAGCTGCCGTGAGAGCAGGGTCAGGCTCTCCGACGGGTGCCTTTCCCAGCTCGACAGACCCGACGAGGTTCCTTATCGTCGACAACGGGTCAAACACCATCCGGACGGTATCGTATTCATTCTCGGCGAGTACGAACCCATATCGAGAGAGGAGCGCCGCATTGGACAAGGTGCCATACGTGTTGAACACCTCGCTGAACGGAGGGATCGGCCGCACGGTACGCATTTCAAGGTAGTCGATCTCGCTGGATGTCTGGCCGCCGTCGTGCGACAACGGATGAACACTTGACACGAGTGAAGTGGGCACCGTTGTACTTTCGTTCTCACGATCGTGCTCACATTCGGCGAGAGAGCCGCATTCAACACAGACGTCATAATCGCTCTGCAAGCGAAGACCATCAATTGAACGAATATACCTAGACATCCTTCGAACGAAACCAGTAGATGGTCCCGATAGGATGCGACCTTGGCGAGAAGGATCGAGCTCATTACTCACCTCCATTTGTATATGATTATCGTTCGCATGGTTGAAACTGGAAAGTGGGTCAGATTCGCACGCAAACAACAAGGAATCCTGTAGTCAACACAGGCATCGAAAGCCAGCCAAATAATGAAAACGGCGTCCACGCCACATCCACCAACACGACGAAACGAAGTGGTGGTGTTCTATTGTACTCCGCTCAGGTAGAGGGTAGCAACCGTCAGTTGCTGTCTACCCGGGCTGTGAGCGTAAATAGGAACCTGCACGTACGGCCTGTTCACAATATGAACAGGTCCCATATGTATGGCAACCAGCAAAGCAAAGAAAGCAGACGTCCATTTTGGGACACGGGGATCTCGTGGCGCCAGCGCCACGCCGCCCAGCGAAAAGTCGGTCGAAAAGGCGAAGAAGGAATGACTTACGCGTCGGCAATGGGAACCATGGCCAGTCCATGATACGCATCCACCCAGAATGCACGTGTCGAAACGAGCGAGTAAGCATGGCAAAATCCCGAGAACGTAGCCCTGTATACGCTCGGGTTAGTATCTGCAATGAAACCCCCAGGTTTCTCCTGTTTGCTGTGGAACAGCAATGGGTCATATCCAAGCCCAGGGTTAGGCGACGCAGCGCGAAACGTGGGTTCCACGACATTATGGTAGTATTGACGTACTTCTTCCTGCTTGCAAGCTATGCGTCAGCTACTAAGCATTTGATTGCGAGCACATGACCGGTCAAAAAAGAAACCACGGATATAGCGATAAATGAAGGCTGAAGGCTGAAGGAAGGTGAGCGCAATCAAATTGTTTGCGATTTCGCCGCATCAAGGGTGCGCAGGCGCACTTGCTCGTGCAAATCTTGATGGCGCAGCGGTCACCGAATGAGTTGAAGAAGCGGCATATGCACCAAATAGAAAGCATCATAAGGTTAGGGGAGAACCGAAGACACCACCCAATGTCAAAGAAGACATTGATCGGGGTGCAGTTATCCCAGACCCGGCCACGAGGGTAACATGCTTTCCTGATGGCAAATGAAAACCCTGCAGCGACCTAGGCCAGCCCATCTGACATATTCAGTCGAGATGGTGCAGACACAAGACAGATAAGGGTAACAAGTCAAAAGATTCAAAAGATCCGCCGGACATCCCCGAGTCACGATCATCGTTCATGCCGCACATCTGGCGGACTCGCTCATGCACCTATTCACGAGCTGTGACCGTATATAGAGCACGTGTTCGCCACTGCATGGCCCACGTCCATCAGTCACCATGCATGCGCAGTCCTGCATGCCGTAGTATATGGGAAAATGCAAGCGGCAGCCTCGCGATATGAAGTTTCGAAGCCAAGGCATCACGAAAGGGTGTGCGACCCGTGCATAAAATACACAAGGATCAACGGATGCCACAAACCCGCATCAAAAACTGATTAAAGTGAGCGGGGATGGGCGAAATGAACGCGAAGCATAGATTGACACGTCAGTGGTAAGAATGGAAAGGCGCGATGAGTCCCGCCGGGGGACCCACATGATCCCGAAGGAATCAGTAAAAAAGGGGATATGGATATGAAAGCAAATGAAGACTCGGGGGGAAGCGGAGAAACTGGCATAGTAGAGTAAACCAAACATGGACTTATCGCACTCACCATCAAACCCAGCTGTTCCCGGTCGACCTCGGTGACTTGCAGCCACTCCCTTGCATTCTGGCTGTCGTGCAGCCAAATGCACGACGGACATTTGGAAAGGGACGTCTGTGATCGCTTATCCGCTGCATTGGACGGGTCGTTGGTGATCAAACATCCGCGGGCTGAACAAGTGCATGTCCGGGTTGCGAAGGCATCGTTGACACCCCAAAACACGGCAATGTCCACTGTTTCCCGCGGTAGGCATTGAAGGTAACCGAACCATCGCGAATGTGGGCCTAGCAGGCTTTGATAACGCAAGCCGTGTTAAAACCATCAGAACGAGATGCAACGAAGGTGGGGGTGCCCATTATTGTGTGGCCAGAAGGAATCCGCCGAGAGGGAAATCCCGGATTCGTAGAAGATGCGAAGATGGCAGAATGGGGGCGGAGCATCAAGCGAAGTGGAGTTGGCGTTGGAGTTCGCGCGTTCATGCAAGGAGGGGGTTACACGGGTGTTTATTTTTGGCGTTTGTGAGAATGGTAATGGGAGGATATTTCGAACGCGTCCAACGGCGCCACAAAGGCAGGTCAACATCATATCGTGGGCAACAAGCGAAAAGATTTACGCACAGTTCGCTGTAGAGCGCAAGGGCGAGGGAAAGGTGTGCGCCGTGGCCACAAGGTATGGACGCCATGTGCCGAGAGAAGAGGCACGACCTGACAGACAGCACGGCAGTCTTTGGGATGTACACGACTGCGGCGGCCAAGGATAGATCAGACCAGCGAGGATGAAAAGTAAGGGATACGGTCGGCCAAATGGAGGACACCTACGACAGGACTCGGTCGGACTCACGGGTACGGGGACACTCAATCAAGTCCTGGCGGGTCCACACGGAGAGACTGCGTTCGCGGGAGGTGGCAATGTGGTGCTCGCCGTCGACGAGCTGGAGCGCCTCGTCGATCTGGACGTGGTTCTGTGCACACCAGGCCAGCAACGCCGCTGCGCTGCTTGACGACATCGACTGAGAGACCACCGGAGTTGGCGCGTCCGAGGCGTTCACTGAGGGATAACCACGAATTTGGCTTGGCTAACCCAGCGTGATAAATAAATAATTCATCTCATCGATGCCTCTACTCCTTCTTGTCCTTCTCCTGCGCAGATCTTGCAGCCTCCTCCACCTCCCTTTGCTCGACCCTGCGCGCGTACTCCTGTCCGCCCTGTTCCCAGACATTATTACACATGTGAGCGTGCCATCGTCAAAAAATACAGCTGCAGCCTCTGCAAACGATGGATGCTACCGACAACGCCGTCGTCGGCTATGTGGGCGCCGCGAGGGCGGCCAGGAAACGAAACACGGTGCCCCATCCAGGCCGACAGACGACCGACCTACGCGATCGGTAATCAGACTCACCTGCAACCCCAATATCGCTCCGAGAATGAGCATCATGATCGTGTTCCCAGCCGACAAAATCCGCATGGCCTCGACGCGATCGTCCATTGTGTCCACCTCGGCCGGAGTTACCATCGTGCGCAGGCATGGGATCGTCACGGCCAGATAGACGGATACTGCGAACAGGTAGGCGGCTGAGACCGGTTCGTGAGTACAGGCTGCTCGCAGAGGTGGGCGCCTCACCTAGGCTAGAGCCGTCAAAGAAGATCGCGCTCTCGTCCCATTGCAGGAGCTTTGCAACGAGGCCCGTCAGCCCGACTCCAATGAAGCCATGTAAGAGTGCCTAGGACGGTTCAGCCGACTGGTAAACGTTCCGCGCTGGACCAACCTTGATGGCAGGGGGTGCATTGAAAAACGTGGCGTAAAACTGGAGTCCATCCCTGGTGGCCTCTTCTGTCGGGCCCTGGTACAAGATGCGGTAGTCGACGAAGAAGCAAATGAACAACACCCCTTTCGAAAGCAGCGTCAGCGAGCCCACGACCTGCACACGCAGTGCAACACACCAAGGAAAAAAGAGCAGGATGCAAGCACCGCGCCTTGTCTGAAACCCATCTTTGACTCCGTCGCTCGTTGTCAATGTCCAAAGCGTCGGATTGGTTCACACCATATCACAGCCACAGATGCCTTAGTCATCCATATCAACGTCGCCCTCCTGCCTCTTCCCCTTGAGCACCTTTTGCACGACAACTTGCCATATCGCATCATTCACGCCCTTTGCCTTTCCCAACTGCTCCTTCAGCTGCTCTACTTCCGTCTCTAGCTCCGCAACTCGACTCCTCAACGGGGCGCCCAGAGGCTCTGCGTCAGTCGGCCGGACGAAAGAAGATAGGTCCCGTTGAAATTCTGATTCGGGGTAGTCGTATTCACACCGCCCAATTTGCAGTGTCTGTCGACATGAACAGCGGAATGCGCAGACAGAATCAACAACGCACCTCGCTCGTGATCGGTAGCATCATCGACACCTCGTGCAGCTCTCTTGCATTCACGTCCCTCGTCCGATGGAACGCTGCAACTGGCCGCACTGGCATCACATCGCGGGCATCTGCACTCGCCACGTTCAGGGAGAGACTGACATGCCCAACGAGATCCGGAGGCTTGAGCATCGTAGCAACGAACGATATCGACGTCCCTTTATGTGTAGAGATCGTCCGCAAAAGTTGGTGTGACGCAATGTCGTAGACGTGTATGAGTCCTGGGGCTGTTCCCACCAAAAGTAGCGACCCGTTCAACGAGACACAAAGAGCTGTCACAGGCTGACCAACGTCGATGAGTCGCTTCTGCCCTGTCGTGCCATTCGCATCGAAGCGGATGACATCGGATGCACCTGCGCCCCCGACAGCTTCGACAAAGGGCCCTGCATTGGTTTTGATGTCGCGCTCACGGAATAAGTTGACCTGGTAGATGGATCCATCAGGCGAAGAAGCGAAGAAGAGACGCTCAGTGATGTCCCAGATGATGCAACATATTGGCTTTGGGAAATGGAACGTCGTTATCAAGGATTGCGTGGCCAGATCCCACAACTAATCCTGTCGTCAGTCAAGAGACCAACCGACTCGGCCATCTCGTTACCTTTACGGTGTGGTCGAGCGATCCAGTCAATATGCGGCACATTGGAAATGGGCCGAGACCGCAAACGACGTCCATGACCGGGAGAGTGTGGTCCGAGAGTGTGAATTGTGGAAGAGGATGATCATTCTGGAGATCGTCATCTACCAATCTAAAGACTCGGTGTCGTGAACAGGGCTATTTCACGCCATGAAAATTAACACGAACTTGGACACTGACCAAACGCCGACACCAGAATCGTCACTGGCAGACACTAACACCGTCCCGTCAGAGGTGAATGTCATCACGTTCACTCGGCGATAGTGGGCATCCCAAGAACGGTAGAGTATGCCCGATGCGACCTACTGTCCAAGGAATCATGACATGGGACATGCTGAAGAAGATGGAAAGAAACGTGCCTCCCAGAGGTATATCCGTCCCTGGGCACTACCGCCAGCACAGTATCGTGCTTTTTGATCCAACGCCAGACAAGTGAGCTTTTCCGGTAGAACCACCTTTAGGGCGATCTGGTCCTGTTTGCCAACGGTCAACAACTGGCAGACGTTGCTTGCGGTACACGCGCCTTTTGAAAATTATAGACGTGCAAGAGAGCCTTGTCTGACTGCGCTGCGAGCATAATTCCTCCCTTGCCATCCTTCGTCTCTACGAAGGCGCTGCAACGCGGTGTAGAACTTGTTTGCTTGAAGGAGGAGAGTACGTTGCCTGTCTGCAGGTCGTGCAAGACGAACGCCCCCGGTCCCAATGCCTGTGCTGGCCCCGATGCTGGCGGTTGCGGTGCCGTAGCACACAATATGACCTCTTGGAGACCCATGAGCTTGGCTGCCAGCAGGTGCACAGCAGAATTGCTAGAAGTGCACAGAAGGATCGTGTCCAGCCACAACAGCAGGTCTCCGTCACGCTCGACGACCAACTTGGTCCTTATGCACATCCACCTTTCCCCTAATAGTCCTCCTCTACCTTTCTAGCTCTACAAGTTGTCGACGTGAATGGCTACGAATCTCTATGAGATATTGGGCATCAGCCGCAATGCGACTACGGAAGAAAGTACGTCACGACGTCTCCTCATCCTGTTAACAGCGCTCAAACGTCGTCAAAGTCCGTAGGGCCTACAGGAGAAAGGCCTTGGAGACTCATCCTGATCGCCTGCCCCAAGGCGCCTCCGCGGCCGAGAAATCCGCCTCTGAGGAATTGTTCCGCAAGGTATGCGCGCAACATCGCTTATCCTGCCATTCATCGCTCACCTATGTCCACACCGTCAGGTAAACAACGCATACGAGGTCTTGCACGACTCCCAGAGCAGGGCGACATACGATCAATACGGTGTCTGGCCCCCTCCGGAGTCTACTCCCCAAGGCCCCTTCGCTAACGGAACCAGCGACCCTTTTTCAGACCCCTTCTTCCGCGGTCCCTTCGCCCACGACTCCTTCTTCCGTGGTCATCGCATGGATCCGTTTGGTGGTTTCGGATTCAGACCACGTCCTAGCCCGAGGGGCTTCACAGACCCATTCGTCTTGTTCAACTCGATATTTGGTGACTTCCACAGAGCGTTTGGGGTTGATCCCTTCTTCGATGACCCGTTCAGACGCCGCGGTTTTGGTTCGAATCATTTTGGTGGCGGCTTCCTTGGCAGCGCTTTCCCGTCCATCATGCCTTCGCCGTTCGACTTCAGCGGCGGAGGTATGGGGGGCACCAGAATGCAGACATTCAGCAACAGTGGCGATGGAGGGAGGTGGATCTCTCAGAGTTGGTCGAGCTCTACTGTCAACGGCGCAACACACTCCAAGTCTGTCCGCAGGGACTCAGAGGTGGGTGTTCGGGTTCGGCATTTCACTGATCTTTCATATTGACAACGAACATAGGGAAACGAACACGTTACATACAGGTACCCAGACGGGACCGAGCGTTACGTGATAAATGGTATCGAGCAGTCCACCTCCCAGCCTCCCAGGGCTTTACCACCTCCCGTCCCACCTGCTCCACCTGTGTCTGATCGAACTCACGATAGCATGCCTCCCCCTCCTTACCACGAGGCAATTGCTCAACCACCTCCCCGTGCCCGTTCATCGAGGCATCACGGACACTACTATGACCATTCTGGCGATAGACACGGTGAAAGAGACAGATATAGACACTATCATGAAAGGGACAGAGACATGGCACATGAGCATGAACGAGGCGGGCGTGGTTATCGTGATGATAGATATGAACATGACGCGCAGAGTGGCTCTTCCTGGAAGGTCTGGAGGTCCTAGGAAGAGAGGGTCGGGCGATACCACTGGCTGGTGCGAGTCTCGAGTTAATGTATGTACTTCTTGATTTCTTGTCCTCTTCTATGATCTGTAGCAGCACTGTTTTACGTCTGAATCTTATTTTCTCTTCCGTATCCGAGAGGGATCATTTGTCAAGTAACCATGCTTGTGTTTACCGAGCGTATGTTACACTTCCAGGGCAACATCGACCCTCTCAAAAGAGATCTTACAATCCTTCAAAAAACGATAGATCCTGTTCCGATAATCCACCTGTCTGCTTTGGCTTTGCGGGTTGTGATGGTCTGAGAACCGTAGCTGTTAAAGGGTTGGGGTTGCCCAGCGGGGAGAAAGAAAGAACAGGTTTGGATATGGAAGGAAGGGGGGGCGGGGACGGCTGTAGTTGGTTCCTCAAACTAGACCCCTTGCCAGGACCACCTGCGACTCCAAAAGGCGAATGTAAGCCATCCACTGCAAGAGGTGACACCATTGTCCGCATTCCAATGTCCCTAGCCGAACTCAGCGGTGCGGGCAAAGCTTCCAATCCACTATTCAATACATCGCCATCACCTAGCAGATCAGGGCCCTCCTCCCTGATCGGTGGCTTTGGGGATGCAGAGGACGGAGGTGGTGGAATTGCCTTCACTCTCGGTTCACCTAAATCGGGTGAATTTGGCCACAATAGTCCCCCACGCGCCGCTGCATGGTCGACGAGACTCTGTGTACGTTGATGTTCTTTAGATGGCACTGAGAACGTACTACTCATGAGGCTGGTATGAACCGTTGGTGAAGCGTATGTCTGACTCGAGGTATGGGCATGGTTGGAACGGGAGGTAAAAGTGTCATGGTGTGGGGGGTGCTGGTGTTGAAACTGAGGCTTGACAGGTAATGGAGGTGGCGATGGCGTGCGCCTCCTACTCTCACCTCGCACGACAGGGGCTGGAGAGACAAAATCATCGAAATTATCTAGAGGTACGGGGACAGAAGAGCCCGTGGAGCATAGCTGATCCAGCGATGTTTGAGATGCAGGACTTAATATTGACGATGTGGAGGACGAGCTCGGGTAGTGTGTACGCTCGTGCGTACGACGAGGAGGTGGTGAGGGGGGTGAGGGGGGTCTTTGAGACGTGTATGATTCTGAAGACGGAGATGGCGCAGCAGCTGGGGGCGGAAACGATGCGAACGCACTGAATTCTTCGTCAGAGTCGTACGAATCGTAGGACGAAGAAACGCCAGCGTTCCATATCGTCGGTGAACAACCAGAAGGGAATGAATTTAGCCGGGGTGTTTGTGGAGGAGAAACGGACGGCGGAGGGAGGTTTGATGGGATAGATAGTGAGGGGGGAGGTTTCTGTGGTGGTGGGAGTGGTGATGGAAGTGTGAAGGAAATATGAGACTGTGAGTTGGACTGAGAGTTGGATTGAAATCTCTGCTGTGCTGATGACTGTCCAGAAGCGACGGTTTCTGTTGCCACATCCCTTAGGGATAAAGCAGGGCTTTGTGTACACGAGGGTGAAGTGACAGGTTTCGGTGATAGTGGCGGAGCAAGGACAGGAACATTCGGTGTATGACTTGCGGTTTGTATCTGGAAGGCTGTTGATGTATTTCTAATCCCAGCCATGGCTCCGAGCCCAAGTACTGACGAAGGACGGCTTGACAACGTTGATTGCCTGGGGGGTGGTGGAATCGGAGGTGGCAATTTTGGTGGAAGGGGTGATGAATCGCTTGCACGCGTGAGCGCATCCAAGGTACTATCGTTGATATCCTCGTCAGGCGGATCACTTGCACTCGGCACAATGTCAGAGAGAAACTCGAGATCATCAGAAGAGAGTGCTAAGGAGCTGTGCTGGGCACCTTTTACGCGAGAAAAGCGATTCAGGAAACGTGAAACAGCTGAAGGGGTTGATGCAGTTGCTACCACCGCAGAGTGAGAGTCTGCAGGTGGTGGTGGCAGCACAGAAGGTGTAGATGCGTTTGGTGGCGATGCAGCTCGCGCAGACGGTGGATTTGGAACAGACTTGACACTTTCTGAACTCGACCTTGCGGGAGAGTTCGAACGTTGTCTCGTTGTCTCCGCCGGGGTAGATTGGATCGCAGATGCCCTGCGGTTCCAAAATGACAGCAAGCCACCGACAGCTTTCCATTGTTTCGACTCCTCTGCGAGTGTGCTCATTCGACCTTCCTTCTCAACAACTCTCCACCCAACATGCCCTGTATCCGGAACGATATCTTGTGCCGCTTTTATGGACTTTTCCCAGTCCAAGGAGCCTTTTGAGGCTGACAAGCGGGACAGAGGACTGCTGGCCGAGGCAGGCAAATTGCGTGTCAGCCTAAGTGCATCATTCATAGCCTTTGCAGTCGCAGTTGTTGAAAACGGCACAGTAGGTGGTAGTGTCGAATCGACGGGAATTAACTGAGCAAGAAGCACGGCGCTGGGGGAGGATGTTCATCACAAGAAGTCATCCGCTGAGTTGCAGAGATTCCAAGACGTACACGTCTGGATGATTGTTGGATCTTGATCGCCAGCTATCCTCATCCTTGGGGCTAGAAGACGGCCAAACTTCTTGCGAGACCCGTTGGCAATGATGGAGTATTGAGTCTAGCGATTCTGGAGGCTGAGCTTTGACTAAGGAATGGGCTGCAGTGTCTGTAGAAATGTCGTACCACCGCGCGATTGAGTTTTCCCTTCTCTTGGAGAGCGGTCTCCCACTGGTCAGGGGGCCGAGTTCCCTCGTGGTTAGTGTCGGAAGAGGAAGTGGTGGCCCACGCGGTGTTCCAGTCATCTTCCGTATGACAAAGGGCAGTTCCTAGATCATCCTTGTCAGATACACTTGTAACCGACGCGACATTATGAAGGATGGCATCAGCTGTTTCAGGCACGGGGTCAGGAGGATCACCAGGAGGTGACGCTGAGCGAGCAGTGTGGTGATCTGAGACGGAATCAGAGTGCGTGTCTGGGGCATCAGACGCAGGCAGATGGGAGACAGCACGTTCGTCCTGTGGAACCAAGTTCTGTCCCGAGGTGGTGTCCTGGAAGTGGGAGATGGTCGAGGGCTCCCAAGGGGCATCCCCATGCACGTTCTGGGGCCAATTGTCAGCTGGCCAGGATGTGTGCTGGTCGTCCCAGGGAGTCGCCCAGGGATTGTCCATGATCGTGGTGGTGTCTGGTCAAGGTGATGATAGCACGTGATCTGGATCACTCTGGACTCAGTACTAGTGTCTCTCTGACCAGTCTCATCATTGTCATGGCCATGGACATCGCCAACGACGGCGGCAACATCCTTGACTGGGACGAGGATCGCGTTCACCAGTGGTTGACTACCCTCGGTTTCCCCCAGTACGAACACCAGATCAGAGGTACTCATGCTCATGTCCGTAGCACTGTACGCTACAGCTTACCTCGTCATTTCCAGAACACAGCATCTCAGGAGACGTCCTATGCATGCTTGATCCAGAGTCCCTCAAGGCTATCGGAGTCGCCACCATCGGTCAGAGGTTAGCTATCCTCAAAGCAATCTACCAAGCCAAGCTCGCGTACAACATACCCATCGACTCGGATCACTATGTCCCCCCTTGTGTGTCCACTTACCGGCCGAATACTTTATACTGAGCCACGTATTTCAGCCGAAGCTCACGAACGTTCCATATCTGTCGAGAAACTCAACGACCTCGTCAAGGAGCAGGGTCGGTGCCTCTCGTTCGCTTCTCCTATCCTGTCTTCATTGTTTTCCGAATCTGCAGCCCAGCGTGTCACACTTCTCGAAGAAGACAACAGACGTCTAAAGGATACTGTCGAATCGTTGCTCGAGGAATTTGGTCAAGTTCGTAATTCACAACGATCGGTACGAGCACTCTAATGACGATCAGCGGACTGTTCACTCTTGCAAACAGGATGAGCACACATTGCAGCGACAACCATCCTTCAAATGGGCTCAATACGTGAATCCTACAAAGTCTCCTACCAAGCAAGAGATAGAATCACCGAATCCCTCTCCGCATCAAATGGAGCATGACATCTCTCAGCCACGCCCGGTACAGTCAATTCCACCCCAGAGCCTCCCCGTATCTTCTGCATCACAAAAGAACCCAATTTCCTCCTTGGCCGAATCACCTGGTTCTCAACCATTGTCGTCTGCAAGAACCAATCGGCAAGAAAGCTCAGACAATCTTAAGAGTTTCAAAGTTAGCTTAGAGGATCCGACGTGGAAGGTCTTGCCAGCTGCATTGAAGAAATATAAAATCAATAACGACAACTGGCAAAACTATGCCATGTTCATATGTTATGGGTCGCCTGGTAATGGATGCATCTCCAGTTTATTGCCCCCTATCCCTCACCATCTCTCGTAGGAAATCGTATTGAACGATGTCTTAGTTATGATGAAAAGCCATTGCTCCTCTTCCAAAAACTAAAGGATGCCAAGAAGAATCCCGTGTTCATGCTAAAGCATATCAAAGATATACGTTCCCCAATTGCCGTTGCTCAACAAAAACACGCTCTACGCAAAGCTTCCATTTCTTCTGAGCTGACAAGCAGCAACAACAGCACACCTAGCGTCACACCCTCGCATCCTAACAAGCTTATTGCTCCTGGCCAGGGTAAAGCAATTGCTCGTCCTCCAAAGCTCGAGGTGAGTGACCTCTCGGCACCAGCACCGCCCCTCACGGGCACTACGCCGCAAGCTGGCTGGCCCGAAGTCATGTCACCGATTGTCGAAAATAAATCTGCTGAGGACAGTGCTCATAGCCGTGAGAGCGGCTCTGCTACGTTGGTTAATTTGGGGCAAAATTCCGTCGACTGCCTTAAATCTGGAACGGCCATGTATGGATCAACAGAGTCAGAGAGCACGAAAAGAGAAATGCCTCCATCCATGGGTGTTTCTTACGCTGTGGCGATATACCCCTATATGGCAGAACAAGAGGACGAGTTCGATGTCATCGTGTACGTGGTCCTGCTCATTCAGGATCTGGTGCTTGTCTTATCCAGGCGCATAGTGGGGACACTTTTGTCATTCTTTCCCGAGCACGTGGTTGGTGGGTTGTGCAACGGGACCCAACGGGTTCGGGTATTGTCGATACCGACACCTCAAAGCAAGGATGGGTACCCGCAGGTTGTTTGTTGGAGACCAATGTGCCAGTTGCATCAGCGATAGCCGAAGCAACAGCGGCTGCCAAGGCGGCCGGATCCTCGGACGTCTCTGAAAACAAGACACCGATCTTGCCATTGAGCATCATATCGACGAGCTTCCCTGGCGTCGCATTGATGGACTACAAGAAGAAAGGGGAAGAGGAGTTGGATCTAGCGAAGGACGATGCGTTGAGGGTGTTCAAGCGATATAACCATTGGTCATATGTATGTTTCCGCCACTTCGACCGTCTCGGAAGGTAACCATTTGTTTTGTAGGCTGTCAAGGAGGAGGGTGGTGATCGCGGTTGGGTACCCTCTTGGTTCATTGGGAAGGTGCCAACCCCGGGGGGTGCGCCACCGACGCCAAGCACGAGCTCAGCTCCAACGAACAACGGACCGTCCCTTGACGCTGACGTCCCGACCCTGAACCAGGTCTCGCCGATGTCGTCCGCATTTCCTGGCCCAATGCAGAACCGCGGACTAGCATGACGAGTTATGCTAACATCACGAGGTGATCTAACTTCATGTCTTTTGTTTTCCAAAGATTTCTTTACCCCTGATCTTTCGCATCCACCTAAAATTCATGTTGGTTGCATCGGTACCTTTCGCTCTTTGTTAATGCTCGTATATCCCACACGGACACATCTCGTTCGTTCCTATTGCCTTCGATAGGTCAACAATCCGCCTACGCATTTATCATGTCACGGTTTCCTCTGGGTTCGGATGATCATGATACAGATGATGGTCCATCTGTCAACTTTATGTCATCTTTTGCATCGTCAATACCTTCTTGTATCATATCAAGCTAATGATCCCTATTACAATCACTTCGTACTGAAACAGTCCATGTGGTCCATCGTGCTAGTTTGCATCATGGGAACCTGGGATTAATGAACGCGCCCTTAGTAAACCGTCAATGTTGCATCTATTGATAGACTTTCAACATCTTCATCAACAAGGACAGGTACCACCCTGTTAGCCCCCAGACCTCGATTCTCTCATCGTCGAGTTGCGACTGTGCACATATGTCACTCGACTCCTGTGGGTGTCCAAGGCGAACAAGATCTGAAACATCAATGGCCCAGTACGGCCTCCCACCACGAAATTGACGGGGTCTGAGCCGAGCGCGCGAGGTGAAAGCCGTGAGGGGAAGATGAAAGATGGCGACTACTTCTGGCTGGGACATCATGAGCGAAGGGAGGGATATAGACGGGATTGGAGTGTCAATGTCGTCGCTGGACGCGACCTGGCTGCGGCGCGCATTTTTTTATCTCCCATGCGAGATCTTGTTGCCTGGCACGGGCGTCTGATTTATGTCTTGCGGGAGGCGGAACGTTTCCACGCGGATGGATGAAACCCTGGGTGCAGCAAGTTTTCTACGGACAGACCAGTTGTCAGATGAGACAGAGAACATACGACGTGGGGCCATACACGGAGACCTTTGAGGCTCAGTTCACTAGGACCGAATTTCCCTATGACCTCGATCTGACTTGGGAGAATACCCACTTCTTCATGCGTTTCCCTCAACGCAGCGGCTAAGAAAGATGGATCTGTCTGGCGAATGTAAGCGTGGACCACATTCCACGAGCACCATGCGAAGGAGAGCCCTACCTTGTCTACCCTCCCGCCTGGAAGGCTGACTCCGGACTCAGGGCAGGCACTATCAGGACTGAGTTGGATGGCGCGCCCACCTCACTTCACCAGGGTGGGACCTCAGCCTTCCCCTGACTTCGAGTAGCACGCCTGGTGTGTTGTTCACATTGCAGAGTGGTATGAGGACAGCTGCGTGGCGCTCTGTCGGGTCCGGGGCGATGCCATCCTGGCTAACTGCGCTGGCAAGTGTATCTCTGATCTTTGCTAGCGAGGCGCGCGTGAACGGGGCAGTGAGTGGAGGACGACTGCGCGACGCTCGTTGCTGTCGTGGTTGAGAACTTCATGCTGGCACTCCGACTCTATATGGAAAGCGTCCCTTTGTGCGCGACCGGTCAGCTCCATAGTAGATGGATGCCGTCGAAAAGGCCAATGCAGAACGTCAGAAACGATGGTGCGGCCCTCTGCTCGCTGTCGTGCGTCGTCTTGACCGTCCACTGCAGGGTCAAAGACCAGAAAATAGGTGAAGGCACTTACGCCGTTGTCTACCGCGGTCTGTCCTGCGCTCCTCCGCCCGTGCACCCCCTCACCCCGTCTCCATAGGCCGAGAAGCCTCTACCTCAAAGAAAGTCGCTATCAAGAAGATAAAGGTCGGGCAGTTCAAAGATGGCCTTGATATGTCCGCCGTGCGCGAAGTCAAGTACCTTCGTGAGCTACACCACCAAAATATCATCGAGGTCTTTCCCTTTCTCTCTGTGTTCCTTCGTACGTGGCTCACGTACCACCAGCTCATGGACGTGTTCTCTTCAAAAAAGAACCTCAATCTCGTCCTCGAATTTCTCGATAGCGACCTCGAAATCATCATCAAGGATCGCACGCTCGTCTTTCTACCTGCAGACATCAAGTCGTGGGTGGCAATGACCTTTCGTGGACTGGAGTTCTGTCATAGGAATTTCGTCCTCCATCGGGTGCGTCTATGCCTTTCGATCATTTCGCGTAGGGCTATCCGGCATTCGGTGTACGACGTCGTGTTGCTTACACGGCCCCGTCTCGATAGGATTTGAAGCCAAACAACTTGCTCATCGCCTCTGACGGGCAGCTCAAACTTGCAGACTTTGGTCTCGCAAGAGACTTTGCAGACCCCGGGTACAAAATGACATGTCAGGTCATCACTCGGTGCGTTCTTGTCCCACTTGACCGAAGGTTCAGAGCCTTATTTGTTCCTGTGTCAGCTGGTATCGGCCCCCTGAACTATTGTTCGGCTGTAGATACTACGGTACTGCAGTCGATATCTGGTCTGTTGGGTGCATTTTCGCAGAGCTCATGTTACGCACGCCATACCTCCCCGGCGAGTCAGACATGGACCAGTTAAAAACCATCTTCCGAGCACTTGGAACACCAACGGAGGAAGAATGGCCAGTGAGTATTCCGTCCGTCTCCTGGGAACGAGCTGAACTCTGTCGTGGCTCTCTCTCAGAGCCACACTAAACTCCCAGATTACATCCCTGTAGGACAGTTCCCTCGTACTCCCCTCCGTGACCTCTTCACCGCCGCTTCGGGGGACGCACTGAACTTGCTCAGTAGATGCCTCACGTACGAGCCACGACGGCGGATCAGTGCGCGAGAGGTTTGTCTGTTCGGAAATTATCTCTTCATCGTTCTGAGTCTGTCATCTTCTCACACAGGCTCTTCATCACCCTTACTTTATGTCTCTACCCTACCCGACACATCCATCTAAACTGCCCAAACCTGCCTCCGCCCAGTCTCGTCCTCTCGAAGAGGTGGACGAAAACGTCGAACTGTCAGCGTCTGGCCTTGGCGTCAAGACTGCTCGTCCAAACAAGCTGAAACGGAAGCTCTCATCACCAATAGGTGGTCTGCAACCGTTAGCACGCAAATTGGATTTCGGTCAGGTCTTGTGAGGACCATCGACTGTATGGTGTCCGTTTCGTAGCAGGATCCTACGTAATGTATATATGAATATATGTAATGAATTCCAGCAATCTACGGACGAGCAGAACACAAGTTGGGGCAGAATGAAGAATAAAAACACGTCGACACCAGTACCAGTTTAGGGAAATAAGTTTTAACGAGGAGCATCACAGATAGTACATTTGTCTGTGGCACTCGCAGGATTGGAGAGCGAACACACAGAACATAACCATGTACCGTTCTGGGGCTTGGAAGGCGGTGCTAAACCAGCTGCAGACCAATCAAAGCTTTTCATCGGAGCAATCGGTGGTACTATTGCAGCCGCAGTGGAAGACGCCGGCGTGGATACGGGCACAAGAGAAGGAGCAGGTAAGTCTGCCAGCAGAGGTCGCGGAGCATCGCAAATCGTACACTTCTCCTTCGCATCTGCAGGGTTCTGCAAGTCGCAAAGAGAACATTTCCACGTCTGCGCCGGAATGGTAGGTGCTTTCAATCCAGCCGCCGTCCAATTAAACCCATCCATGGCGCGTACCGGTGCAATGACGGTGGCAAACTCGTAAGTGGGGAGTAAAGCAACAGCCAAGGAAAGGACAGCATTGCGTGCCGTGGAAAAGCTAGGGCCCGCGGGGGAAGAAGAGATTGACCCCGCAGGGAACGTGTACTTGGGCAGCTCGTCGATGTTCATTGTAAGAACCTCCTCCTCTGGAGACAACCTGGGCTTTGCTGGTGCTTCCGTAATCTTAGGAATGTTGGGCACTGCCGGTAGGGGTGCGAAGAAAGGTGGAAGGGATAACGCCGGTGCAGCATCCGCGCTCTTTACCTCTACTTTGTCGGCGTGGAAACTGTATCGAAGCTTGGAAGGCTCCTTGGGCGCAGAAGTCTTCACAACGCCGAATAGTGGTTTGGTAGCAGAAGGCGGAGATGGCGTCGTCGTCGGTAGTGATGCAGCTGGCTTGCCGTTGCTATAGGTAGCGTCGCCAGGCTCGATAATTTCCGCCGGACGTATGACTGCCTTGGAAGCATCAGCCTCGCTGATTTCTTGGGGCAAAGTCGATGGTTTGGTAGGGGTTTTACGCCGTTTGGAAGGGTTCTCTTCTCCCTCCTGGATGGTGATTGTCTCCACGACATTAACAGAAGAGCGTATTGTGTGTGTGGAGCCGTTCAGCGCAGAAGTGAAAGGTGCACTGTCCGAAACTTCTTCCCCACCAGTCGGCTTTTCCATTTCCGGTAGCGGTCTGGAGCGCTTCGTGCCCTGTGAATGCAGAACAAACATGAACCAATCAGCCAAGTTCATCGGAAAGCCTGCCAACCTTGGGGACAGTCGCTTCAATGATGGCTTGCGCAGACACCCCCGGTTCTTGTTCCTTTGGCTTCTTCTCAGCAGGCTTGACAGCAGGTTTGGATCGTCTGACTACTGGCTTTCTCACCGGCGCAGGCGGTTTGACAGGACTAGCAGTCTGATACGGATTCGAAACGTCTGGCTTTTTCGCAGGGGTAGCCTCCTTGATGAGTTCAGTCATCAAGTCAGCTGCTCGAGTAGGTCGAGAAGGCGGAGACGCCTGTGGTGGTGAATCGCTCTCCTTCCACGTCTGCCGTAAGGGGGACGGGATGGCAGGCGCGGTGGGTTTCATGGCTACTCCCCCTGTACGAACGCGAAGTTGTACACCGTTCGCCTTGAGCGTGACCGGCGGCGCAGGACCAAGTGTGGAAGAAAAGGTGGCTTTACCGTTCATGAATGTCGCGGAAGGTCCGGTGGCGTGGTGGGGAGGAGATTCCGATACTGGGCTTGGGAACCTGGCGATCGAGGTAGAGGGCACTGTTGGCTTTTGAGGTGTCAACGATTCAGCCTCATCGCCCACACGCCGTCGCTTCGTGTCATTGGTCACCGGCGACTTTGGAGGTGACAGCCTCATTCGGTGTTGCTGCGGACGAGGTGCAAAGCCAGGAGACTGGTAGCGGTTGCGGGGACGCGAACTGCCTGCACCCTGCCATCGATACACGCCATTTGGATTCCTGGGTAGAGTTTTGCGGGGTGGCTGGACATTGCCAATACCCTGAGTTTGACTTGGCGACGCAGCGCGTGAAGGTGACACGGAGAACCGAAATGGTTCGGGTTTGTCAAGAACGACCGCCGACCCTACAGTAGGAAAACCCTAGGTGAATACATGCTGACACAACAAGCCTCTGGTGTACCTTGCACGTTTTTCTGGATGTAATCCACGATGCCAGCTGCTTCGAACTCGTTAAGAGGCTGTCCGGCCTTCTCGACCAAAAACCTCGTGACTGGTTCAAGGTTTTTGGCCAGGGAGGAACCAGAAGGGGCAGGTGAAGGTGTGTTGAAAGAAAATGGTTGATTTGGAGACGATTGAGTAATATGGCCTGAACCTACACTCGGACCGTTCATTCCCGAGTGCCTTGATGAATTAGATGACGACTAAATGAGGATTGAGCGATCTTGAACTCGAATAACACGGTTTGGGTACGTGCCTGCTGTTGCGGTGGAGGTGATGGGGGCAATGGTTGTGGTGGTGGCGAGAAACGACGGGGAGGAGAACCTTGTTCGATCTCGCCATCCGACGGTCCTAGATCGGCATCCGTTGGTTCCCTGTAGCCTCCAAAGGGATTAAGAAGACTGATCAATCCAGAAAGACTCCACAACTGGGAGACTGTCTGAGCGTGAAAGAGGTTTGAGACGGATGGGCATACGCACGGGTTTTTTGGGCGGGTGGACCTTGTTCGACTTCAAAGGTCGCGCGTACGGCGAGGCGAGGTTGTTTCTGATGATGCGACGGTCATTCCGCCTGACGGCGCTCATTGTGGGAGGTGAATGGCCTCGAGGCGAGGCTGGGACGCGCGGGGGATGGAGGGAAGAGACAAGACACAAGGAGGATGATCAGGAGAGGAATAGTGGGTTTAGGGCCGGGCATCGAGGGACTTGGGTGTTTCCATTTGGATTGTTGTGCGCTGAACCACACACGGTCGCTATGCCTGACAAGGTCGTGAAGACGCCCTACCCGCTCATCGACGCAGACCCGCATTTCTCTCGCGTCGTTCGTTATTTCCGCCCTTCAGACTATGCAACCTGGGCTACAGCAACCGCCGCATTTCCGGCCGCCTTGTACTTGTGGAGTAGGCACAAAATTCTCAGTTCGTTTCCCCTTGTAATAGAACAATGCCCTCCCAGACATGGCAGACCCGTTACCACCAAACGTCCGCCTTCGTACCACCCTTCGCCTCGGCGGACTCATGGGCTTCATAGGCGGCTTTCTCTTTGCATACCAGAATTCGAGCTGTAAGCGTCCTTTCGGCGTCCACCGGAACCTGATCTCATCATGCCAAGTTCGTTTCTGGGGCTGGACGGAGAATAAACGCGAGGAGGACTTGGACTTGGCTGAGCTGAAGCAACGCGTTGCCGAGGGAAAGCCCTTGCATCCTGGATCTTCGCAACCGCAGTGGATACAAGACGTTGCCTATCGCAACTCTGCCTGGTCACAACTCAAATTCCGTGAGTGCCCATCCCATCGAACATCACTTCCTCCTGATTCGGCTCGGTTTCAGAGGCACTCCCGATGTGAGACGTGTCATGCCATCTCACCTCGCATTCTAACCATCTCTGCAGGTTCAACTTCGTCAACCACCAACATCATGGTGCGGACCCCGCCAAATACGGCGTCGAGAAAAAGGAGTTGGCATGATAGATCCTCTAACTCCAACTGTAAATTTGCAACTAGCAGTCATTCACTCATATCCTTTGATATGGATCCCAGACAGTGAATCCTATCGACCCTTCGCCGAACTCGTTCCTGCTATCCCCAACATTTGAGTAAAAAAATACCCGATCACTTCCATCAACTTTTCCGTCTCCTCCAGCTGTCGGACGTGCGCCGAGTGGGCAAACTGAATCCATTTCACCTTGGGAATGCGTCGAAAGTATGGTCCGACGCACGTCATCATAGCGCCCATTCGGATGCAAGGCCGGGGCGCTGATCTTGTAAAGATTGTCGACGCTCCAGGTTTTGAGCAAATTGACGATGTGAAACTCGTTTGGTCTATTCCTAGCCAGCCAGCAAGGTCATGACATATTCCATCAGGAGAGAATACACACATGATCATACACGCCGTTGGGTCTCTGTCCACTCCAGAGTAGCTTTGAGGGATTGAGGTATAGGCTTGGCTGTGCATGGAAAGTGCTTGTAGAAGATGTGAGTCGTATTTGTCCTCATGAGTCATGGTGTCTTCCGCCTCGTGCTTGTTGAGCATGTCCTGGACGTGCAGCTGAAGTCGCAAAAGCACTGCTACTTCCATCCACAGCGGGGGAATCCGCGGTGACCAGCTTGTGTAGCCCCTTGGGTTGCTGGGCGGCAAAGACGGCAGCGAGCATTCCGCTGACCCGGGGGATCGTAATCATCACAAGTGGTCCAACAGGAGCTCGCTGACGAATGAGTCTGGGGTCCAAAATCCAGTATCACTGTTCTTCTCAGGAATGTAGGTGGAGCGACCGTTGCCGATCTGATCATGGGGAATGGCGTAGAGGTAGTCAACTAGACGACGATCTCGAGATACTCGTGGGTGCACCCAGGGCCACCGTGGAGCACGACGAGGGGTCGGACGCCCGACTTGAGACCTTGTACCAGGTCTAAGAGACACGGCTTGCCCGCGTTGGCAGCGTCTCTCCCTCGACAAAACTGGGAAGACATTGCAGGTCTACTGTGAACGCGAGTCGAGCGTGACTTCCAAGAATCCTACATGGCTCACCTAGTCGCTTGTGCAGCGACGAGGACATGTTCACAGGGTCATTGTTTTCGTGCGAAGCGGAGTCGGGGATTCGTCCAGCTCGCGGCTACCGACGATACATACGCGACCCAAGTTGAACATCGCAACTCAACAGTCAATGGCAGTCGGACTGACGCTGTACGATGTCCTTGGGGTACAGACCGACGCGACCACAGAGGACGGTTCGTCTCTCTCTTTTCGTCCGCCGTCCCATTTTACGGAGCGTCCCGCAGTGAGGAAGGCGTACAAAACAAAGGCACTCGAAACACATCCGGACAAGCTTGAGCCGGCTGCTACCGACCGCGAACGAAGAGCTGCCGAGGGCAAGTTTAGAAACGTATGAACATCATCGAGTTACGCGTCTACCCTGTGCATGCTTAAACTCATACTAAACGTCCGCAGGTCTGTGAGGCGTTCCAGGTTTTGAGCGATCCCGCCAAGCGCAAGGTGTGCGCAAGGTGTGCTCTCTACGCCCACTGTCACTGACAAACACCATCTCCAGGCCTACGATGATCGTATACAGCGCGCCCAGCTAAACAAGCAAGCCTGGGACGAGGAACGCGAGAAGCGGGACAAAGAGCGCGAAGAATGGGCGCAGAAGGCCAAAGAACGGAGCGATGCACGTATAAAGGCGCGCGCTGAAGTGTACGAGAACATGCGCAAGATTAAGGAAGAGAAGGAAATGAACGCAAAGCTGGCAGAACAGTTTTACCGAGAACTTTGCGATCAGAATCCAGAATGGGAGATAAGGAGGCAAGAAGTCCTCAAGGTAGCTATCCCTCTTTGTCTTTTGGCAACGCCCTCATATGTTCTATCCTTGTAAGCGCAAGGAGACACGAGAGAAGGCTCGGTCAAAAGCGCGACAGTCCACCCACTAGCAATTTTTATGGTCGTATCCTTATTTTCCTTGGCCGGATCTTTCTATATTTCGGACAATTGTTGTACTATGATGTCCCCTTCCAGGTTCCCCTCTGGTACATTTTTACTCGCTCCTCCCTTTACTTATTCACTCCTTCGTTTGGTGTACATAGCTGCGTGCTCTGCCTCACACATACTGGATCTATCCTGTACGATGCGATATATGTCATGTACCCTCTCCTGTGCTCCGAGTTACCTTTTACTGAGTGTTTCAATTAGCATGTTTTGTGTCCTTGCTCACCGACTCACCCCACGACGAGCTTGGCTAGCCGACTTTGAGCGATGCGTCCGACATCCTCGACCGCCCTGTCGAGTTCCTCGCGCCAAACGTGACTGTGTTTCTCCACAGGCACAAAACTCTCTATGGAGGGCTGGTCAGGCGATAGTGAATGCGTGACTCCAAGCTTGTCCTCCATCTCCTCTGCAATCGTGGCTCGGCTTCGACCATTGACGAACGTGATATACCGCAACCCGGGGTATACATGCTCGTAGCACGCGTTCAGATGTGCGAGGCGCGCAAGGACCTCTGGAGGGGTCAGCTGTGATGTGCCTCCGCCCTGCTCCTTGGAACTGAGGACAGAAAGGTTCTTTGTCTCCCCAATCCTGGGGTGCCCTCCGATGAACTGGACCCGAAACTCTACATCCCAACTTCGAATGATCTCCATAGACCTGTCGAGGACGCTCGCGATGTCGGAATGGTGGTACACGCGCGGCCAGTCACGCCGGGTAGCGAGTAGCTCGGGGAGGAGATGTTGTGCAAGAACATCCGAGTGTTCGAAGAAGACGGCCAAGACGTCTTTGAGCGACTGCTCTGCGTCCTGCTCGCCATTGTTGTGCTCCGTCATGTTGACAGGTGAGAAGAACCAGCTTATCTGATAAAGCCCCTGCGCGTCCCCCCGCCTACTCCTACTCATCTGGTCAGCAGGCCAAGTCCTATCTTCATGCCGACGTGAGGCAATGTAAGATATTCTGAGAAAAGGTTCGTCGGGACTCTGTCCTTCTCTTTCACCAAGTCAGCCTTTATCCAGCTCGCTATGACATCAGGTCAACCCTTCGTCTTGCGCTGGGGAATCATCTCCACGGCAGGATATCGTAAGGTGAGCTATCGTTAATGATGTCCTTGTCGACCCCAAGGCGTAGACGAGATTGTCTTGTTATTACATCCCGTTTGCCGACGCTAACGTCCACGACTATGAATCATATACGAAGTGAGTCGGCTCTCGTAATTTGAATTCAGCACTTTGTTTTGTCACTGAGTACGCAAATGGAGATCCATCCATCGAGGAATATAGCAAGTCTACGCTGACAGCGTGAGTAGTCATTTCCGCCTTGCTGCGTAAAGTCCCTCAATTGTTGATGCCATCTGCATCAATTTGTGGTAATACCAGTTTGCAGTTGAATCCACCGCCGCTCATACCGCACATAGATCAGGGGCTCCTTACACACTTCACTACGAAAATGCACTGGATAGCACCGAAGCAATGAAGCGTGTACTTCGTGAGAAGCTGGTCACATCTAACGCTGCAGAACTTTATGGAGGCCCTCTAGACCAGGTTCCAGCTACTTAGACTAAAGATTGCAGGAAGCAGTGTCTTGGAAGAACCAGTCTCATCGACGGCTGACTTGTCTGTCGATTTCGATAAACAATGGGCAGCAACTCCCCCTCACTCACCGAATCTTGAACCCTGTGCTGGGAGGTGGAGCGACCAACTAAAAATATGATAGACTTCACTCACGTACTGTGGTACTAAGTGGCCCTTGTCCGCTGATCTGGGCACGTCAGTCCGCGTTCTAGTTACAATACCTAGTCTCATCGCTACATGACAGACCATCCTTGTGATATACGAACACCCATCTAACAAGGGAATGTCACAGGCATCCATGCTTAAAACGCTGTCGATCGCAGTACCTCCCTCGTCGTCACCTTCTAGCCTGACTCGCCTTCCGCTTTGAACACACTTGCAGCACAGGCTGTGTTGAGTTGCAACACTAACGCCACTGCCTACGAAACAGGTGTTATCATTCACTACGAGCGCGGGACAATGACTGTCATTACACCCATGCATTGCTCAAAGTTGTTTGCTGTGCAGCACCTTGCCGCTGGCAAGTTATCGTGAAAGAAGAGGTAAGAACGTCGGAGCTGGGTGGTATCTCGAGGCGGACGAAGTCGCTCGGTACGTGCAAGACAGCAAACTGCAGAGTGAGCTTTGGAGATGGGAATATTTGACGAGGTAAGTCACTGAATCGAGTGGTTCTTCACGCCGGTGAACATATGGTAGGTCAGACGCCAGGACGGTTACAAACTGCTCTCGGAGTTGAAAAGGTCGCAAGTTGAGGATGTCTGGTGGGTCGCCTATGACGCCTTGTACTTAAATGATACACGTGATCAACCATTGCAAGACGTTACAGTAGGGCCTTGGCTGATGACTTGTATATTATATTTGTTACACGGATTGATTACCTTGTCAAGGCAATACAATGCCTTGGCAGATATCTGAGCCAACCATGGGATTTGTGACTACTATTTGTTGAACCCATAGTTCTGCCAAACCTGGGCTTGTACTACCACCACACATACCCATCGCGGACTGATCCATGTCTGCCAAGTTGAACGTGTCATTGGAGCCGCACCTCAGAGACGCATTAACGGCTGTTCTACAAATCCTACCAGAAGAAACCTCTCAACAACTGGCCTCTCATCTTTCGTCTGAAGCGAACACAAAAGCAAAAGTTGTGCCGTTCATCCCATACGAGCTCATCCTGAAGATTTCGAGGTGGTGCCAGACCCCAGATGGCAAGGCAGTCTTGCAAGTTCGTTCCCCACCACTCGAGGCGCAGTCTTACACGATGGCGGCGTTGCTTGCCGGTACCCGCACGTCTCCAGAAAAGCACTTCCCTCCTTACGTCTCCAAAGATCCCGAGGAGGAACAACGTCTGCGAGCCAGGGATAGAAAAGCCATCGCTACTCTGGTTAATGCTGTCGTGAGTGTTGTTGCAACCGGCGTTGCAACCTGGTGGGCAAGCGAACACACGGAGATGCAGCTTGAGTGGGTATGTGGACCGCTGTGCTTCCTTGGTTCAAGTTGACAGTACTGTCCATAGCGGGTACTATTGGCCATGTGCGCGGCATTGGTCGTTGCCTTTGCCGAAATCGTACTATATATGATTTGGGACTCAAGACAGACGTCGAAGCCACGCCAGACCGCTCGCAAATATATTGTAGCTCGGCACAAGGATGCTTCTGAGGGCGATAGTGACCCTGACGTCGTTCCCCGAGCATCGAGCACAGCTACGGGAGACACAAACCTCCGTCATAGAACGGCGACGCTCACAACAGAATGAATCCATCATTCCGCGTGTTCCTCGATTTTTGTTCTCTCCATGACTTATCGTGCCTTTTGGAATTGAAGTGATGGAATGACACAATTTTACCCCCGTTATGACGAAAGCTAAGGGCATCACAAGGCAAGCGTTTCAGGCTGCACTGTTGTTTTATTAAAACCCCAACGTTGTGTCCAACACGGACTAGTGAATGGCTTCCTCTTTTCATCCCTTCTTTCCCTTCTTTTTCCTGTTGGCAGGTACCGAAGCGGATGGCAGCTCAACCGAACCCCCAGCTGCCTCAGCTTCGGCACCTTCACCTTGTTCAATCTTCGTGCGTGCCTCCAGGAAGAACATGACATCCCTCAGTTGATCTTGTAGCTCGGATACTTTTATGTCCTGTTCCTGCTTTTGCCTCTCCGAGAGCTCCGCCTTCTCCTTCATCTTACCCAAATTCTTGAGTAATCCCTCACTGACTGCTTTTTCTTCTCTGAGCTCTTTCTCGAATTTCCGAGCGAGCTCGGTAGCTTTGTCTGCCCTTCTTTCCACCTTCTGCTTTTCTCGATGTACAACCTCCAGTTTCTCCTCTTCTTCACGGCGGCGCAGCTGTTCTCGTGCTTTTCCTTCTGCTCTTCCTTCTTCAACTTCGCGGCCAAGTTTCTGCACCACATTCTTCAGCTCATCAACCTCAGTTTTTAAGTGTGTGATCTGTTCCTCATAGAAGGATCTCTGCGAATCAAGCTGAGACGTGAGCAGATATGAATACTCAATGCCAATGGCCTCTATTTTCTCGGCGCTGAGAGCATCCGCGTGACTCGGTCCCAGTGCGTCATCGTCCCTGGCCCCCGTGCCCATTGAAGACGAGGCGGAGGGAAGCTCGACCAACTTTCCATCTGCCTTGTTTTGGATTAGTCGGTGTACATACCCATCACCGGCATAGTCCCAAACACGTTGGGTCTCCAGTTCAAGGGCATAAAGATGCGTCGTTTTTTCGTAGTGGGTATGGGCGTGTGCCCGACCGTAGCGACCACAGCCAATGTTTCCGCAGATGAGACATATCCAAAGATTAGTTGTGGATGGGCAATCGGCGCAAGTCGAGATAGATGGCGTGGCTGCATTCGCGAATGGAATAGTACGAGAACGCAATGTCGTAGGATGAGAGGACAGGAGCGTCTGGGAGTACCGACACACGGGACACCTACGAGTGATTTCAGAATTGGCTGGAGGAATGCGTCGGGGACAGTAGACGAACCGGCTGTCTCCCCATTTGCTGAGGCACATGCAATGAAACGTGTGAGAGCAAGGAACAGTGATCAAACCCGTGACCGCAGCATCCATTCTCTCGAGGCACACCGGACACGTTGGAAGTTCGTACATCGAGGACTGTGGAGAGCCCAAACGAGATATCGCTGCAGAAACAGAGTCGTCGTTGTCGATCTCCACAGATAAAACGCGGACAACATGACATGTCTCGGGCTGAGAGCGGACCTGAGGTGACACCCTCAAGGACATCATTAATGTACTTACGTCCATCGAGTTGAACGCCTTTCCATTATAAGCCTCCATAAATTCAATTGCATCTTCCGGCCGTCGAAATCTGATAAGAGCCATCGAACGATTGGGCATAGAGTCCCTGCAAGGTCCTGAGAAGTCATTATAAGCCAGAGGCGATACACGACCAGGGAGACTGACCGGACCAACCGAAGGTGAGCCATGCCTTCTGCAGCCGGTGCCACAAACGCTAGAAAATCCGAGGGTGTCATCCATGCCGGAACAGCGAGAACGCCTAGAGTGACTTGATCGTCGACGCTTAAGTCTCTTGGAGATGCTAGCTTGTCGGCGTCTGGCGGCCTATCGCAGTTGCGGTAGACATGCACCACCCCTTCTGGCAGGTTGGTGGAGCCAGCCTTAGTACGGGAATGTGGAACGAACGTTGCAGTAGCAGGCCCTTTCGCCAAGATACTTTGAGCTGTATCAAGACCACCACTGATGGCACGTACCTTTCACACTCTCGTTTGGTTTACCACCATACGCGGACATATTTTCGAAATCAATCCAGTCCAGTCGGATGGGGCCAAATCTGTAATCCTTGTGTGCAGGATTGAAGATCGCGTTCCTCCTCGAGGTTAGCTTTACAGACTGAGACGGAAGGTGCTCGAATATCGACTTTGGTACGAAAGTATCGACAGCGGGGGGATGTGACTGAGATATCTCTGCTTTTCTCTGCACGACGATTCGTATGTGATAGCCGCGCATTATGTTGCGAGGTAGTGTAGCATCATGGAGGGGCTGACTTGAACGGCGCACTGCATTTCGCTTGACCCGGACAATGACCTGGACAGACTCGGACGACCATGCATCCTCTATCAACATTGACTTTTGCAGATTCTGCGACGCATTTCTCGTCGGCAAGGGGAAGAACACCATTGACAGCACAGCGTCGTTGGACAACATTGCCAATGATCTTGCCCGGGACGAAGACCTCAGGTATGTCCGTCTCAATGGACACCCATACGGTCAGATCGCTGATCCGCAGATAGGGTACGAATGGGCATCGGCAACCCGTCGATATGGCCGAGCCTCCACCGGGCATGGGACACACTGGCTGGGCAAGTCGCGTTTGATGAGGGAGATGTGCCGACTCGGTCCCTTGTGACAAGCTTTGCAAGGTTCACCAGGAACCTTGTAGCAGCTGTACCGAGCAACCAGCAGAATGTGTTGTGAGCTCAATTGACCATTCCGCATGACACTAAGGCCGACCAATCCCCCAAGCGCCGTCGAACCTTCTCTTCGGCGCATCCTCCATGCGTACAGTTCCTGGTTAGCAATACAGGATCAACAATGTGAGCGAACCTTCTTCGCAGGAGTGCAGCAATAATCCATCATGTTTCATGCAGTATGTCCAGTTACTCGCATGTTAATCCAGACACTTTCAAACATGATCACCTCGAATGATGGCCTCATGACCCGTTTATGGGAAACTTACCTCAATTTACCGGAGGAACAGGCCGTGTTCATGTGAGTGCCAAGAGCTGTTCAGGTTTCTTTTCTGACTAGTTCAAGTCGCCTGTTGGGTTCGCCAGATTCTCGAACAATCTTGTCACTGCTCGTACTCTTTGTCAATTGCGTCCACGAAAGCAACCATCGACGGTACGCAAATATGCCGCTCTTCGTGTCTCGCGCTTTAGCATGCTTTTTAAAAAGAGGGTTGCTTGCAAAGACACGAGTCGGAGCCAGGATATGTATCACACTCCTGGATCGTATGGTAACTCTGTATGACGCTGAAGACTCAAGCGACGGGGCTAAAGCATTCGACTATGGGTGAACTCAGAGTTCCCGCCATCTTGGACTGCATACTGAGCAGCTTTCCTAGGTATCATTTATTTGCGCACTTATTTGATGGCGGATTTGCACCGCAGTTGTATGCGAACTTGAAAGTGTACGTGACCCTCAGGTCTTTCTAATAATGACTTATCCAGAGTACTGGAAGTACGAGTGAAGTGATCTCGCCCCACCAAACCACATTGCTCAAGCTATTAGACTCATATCTCCACTCCTCGCACTCGCCGGCGGCACTTGTGGGGATGTGCCCCATGCTGACAGCATGCTTCTTTGAACTTTGCACGTTTTCCGCTCAAGCCGTCAGAAATTCGATTGAAACAGAGTCAGTAGATGATGTGGCTGCTCTCGGAGGCGAATTGTCTGGCCATGGTGCTTTCAATGTCCTACCAAAGGCGTGCGAGGCACTCGTCCTAGTGACGCAGTGCCTGGTCAGCATCATGCTTGAGCTTGAAGAAAATCGTATTGGAAAGAACTCAAAGGATGAGTTGTCGCTCATTCGAGGTGCTATTTCACCTCATGGTAAAGATATAGCAGTATGTGCCATAGGTTAGTCCACATCAAACCTTACATGACAGGCCTGACCAAGTTATCTGCAATAGAATTGCTGCAACTTCTAGATGTTTTCCTCCCGCGGATAAATTTCGGGAGGCCAATCCCATCTTCTGAAGGGATCCGAATCATTCCCAGAACCACGGACTCGACGGGATTTTCGTATGTCAAACGTGATCTTGTACGTCTGCTAGGCATTTTGTGCCACAAAAACAGAAGGGTACAAGATTCTATCCGTAATTGTGAGGGTATCACTGTAATCATGAACATGTGTGTTGTGGATGAACGCAATCCCTGTGCGTCGCACAACTCTCCATTCGGACACTGGAATAACACGATGATTAGATCTGCGTGAACACGCTATATTCACACTACACAACCTCCTCGAGGATAACGAAGAGAACCAAGATGTGGTGAACAGTATCCAACCTTCCGAGAGGTGGAATCAAGATGGAATGTTAGAGGTGTAATTGTATTGGTGTACATAGGCGCCTGTGTGATTCACAACGAACAAAGGGCTCTACGCGTCTTCATCCTCTTCAAATGTCAACGTTCTCTTCGTCTTTCGCGACCCCGACCTAGCTTTGCGGGCTTTGTGTTCTTCTTCTTCCTCCTCCTCCTCCTCCTCACTCTCTACATCCATATCATGACGATCATCACCACCCAGAGAGTCGTGGTTCTTTCTCTTCCGCTCTTCCTCCTGTTGATCGATTTTTGCGTCCAAGCGATCCAAGGGGTCTTCCTCTTCTTCTTCACGGTGGCGTCGCTTTTTCTCCGAACTATCCTTATTCCTGTTTCCCCCATCGTCGTCCGACTCATCAGCAACAACAAAGTCATCTTCCTGATATTCTCCTCCCTTGCGGGCCTCTGCTTTGCGTTTAGCGGTACGCGTGTCATCTTCGTCCTCGGTGCCTTCATATTCGGGCTCTTCATCATCTGTCCAAACATCATGGCCGGAACGTTTCCTTGGATTAGAACCCCGTTTCCTGCGTGTTCCAAAACCCGCATCATCTGCTTTCTTTTTGGACTTCCTGGCAGAAAGCTTTAGTAGCTCCTGTTTCTCTCGCTCAGGGTCCATAGTAGGGTCAGGAGCCATGCGCAATCGCGCAACTTTGCTATGTTTTTGGCCTACTGCACGGACTAACATGCGATGCGTTTCGGACTGCATACCAGTCGGCCGCAAGGTCATATAACCGGTAATGATAGCTTCTGCCTGAAGGACCTCTGACCTCTTGTGTTGTGCTACGAGGTATGTCAGGCCCTGAGATTTCAAACCAGGTGGTTGCGGTGCAGAAGGGGCGCCCTGAGAAGCCGGTTGTGAACCTCCGATCGACTGGCGAATAACGCCGCCAGAGGTGTCAATAGTTTGGTTAATGTCAAAGAGCTCTTTTCCCAACCGGAGACTTAGAGAACCATCAGACCAGCGAATGATCCGGCTGTTCGATTGACGTCTCTGCATTCCACACATAAAAGGAGCATTCATACGAATAGACAAGCACTTACGTCCTGGCCGAATTCGTCCTTGGTCCACCTCCATCGCACGGTATTTTCCACCTTCAGCTTTATGGACATGCTTTTTTCGCGGATGCTCTCGTGAGAGTCCTCGTCATCTTGTTCTGGACCCACATAGGTGTCAGGGTGAAACGGCTTTGAGTCCACTTTAACGAAATTAGGTACACGGATTACCCAGTGCTAGGACAGTAATGAGTGCCACACATATAATGGAGGACTATAATTTACATCACCGTCGGAGGTCCTTGGGACTGGGATATTCGGTATGGAAACGTTGGCTTCCTGAACCTCTGGCACCACGGGAACAGGTTCGTCGTTTTCCATATACTCCAATGCCCTTCGGCGTTCTTTTTCCGTTTGCGAAAGGTCATCGGAATCGTACCCTGATTCTGCGGGTGTAGCAGCGAGGCTACTGCGTACGCGTAGTATGAGCACACAGGACTGCGTTACGGAGGACATGAAAACGCACGTTTCGGACTTGACCTGTCTCGGCTCGTCCGCCTCCGCCTCTTGTCCAAAGAGGTCGTCCATGGGCTCGTCCCCGCCATCGTGGTGCACCACAGCTTGTGTGGGGAGAATGTCCGGTTCCTCTTTGATCTCTGGTGTTGCCATGTCAACATCCCGGTCGTGAGCGACGGAGGACAGCGCAGAGGAGTAGCTGTGGTTGTAGCGCATGGGCTCGCCAAGCGCACCTGCCAGCGAGGACATGATTGGTCGACTCGAAGAGCGGCCACCCAAATTTGGCAGAGTCGACACTGGCACCAGCCACCAAGCGATGCATTAGTACATGTCGGTGTTCTCGAAGTTCTCTGATGACCGACGTGAGTACTGAGCGTAGCTGCGCAGGTTTGGTTAGTGCTGTGTATCCAGTTCTGGACACCAGCTGCTGGCGGCGTGGCTGTCCCTTTCCAGAACGACAATTTAGAACAACCATCAAGTAGCGTGGACCCTTACAAGACACCCTCAAAACCCGATAATAGTTGGCAGGCATCTAGTACATAGTGCCAGGATTGCCGTAACCTCGAGCTGACCCCACAGCTGCATCATTAGCCCAGGCTCTGAGCGTCTGGCTCTCACTGCCTCACTTACTTGTCACAGCAATATGCTGTGGATCATGCGTCAATATCCAGCATCAGCGGTTGTGCATATAAACGATACCCAGCTGAGCTGTATTTCATGTCATTAACCATCATGGCTGCGGAGCCGGGTCACTGGCCAGAATTGTATGCTGATCTTTATAGCTCGGCGGATGATAACGATTCCTATGTAAAACGTAGCAGCGTCGGTTACGACATGCATCGTTCCCCTCTGACCACAGACCCAGTAGACATCACGGGATTTGTGAGTAAGCAACTCTTATCCTGGAGAAGCATTCGCTAAGACATGCAGATGCCCACCAACTTCGTCCACGAGTCTCCTTTCGGTGACATCTCTTATGCCCAGAATGCTTTATATCATCCCCCGGGCAATATTTCAATCAGCCAGCGGCAGCAAGCGAACCAACAACTCTATATTGATACCCAACTGAAGTCCAATCACATCGATGATCCAGAGAGCTCCGCGGCGACAAGTTCTTCTCTTTGCCAAGCGTTGCGAACACCTCACTTTCAGTCATACCTGAGATTTCAGCCACCCGTCCATATTTCCTCACCACAGTCAGCTCCGGCAGAAAGCGGAGTGTTGATGCCGGTACGTGGAGAGATGTCTACGGTGATCGATTCTGATATTTCTTGTTTTATAGGATTTAGAGAAAATGTCACCTCTCCCAGCGTCACCTTTGTCACCGTTTTTGTCAGCCTTCGAAGGAGATATATTCGATGCTCCTACGTCTCCCCTTCCTATGGAACCCGTAATTCTCTTCGTATGATATCACGGGAAACCATTGATTTTGGCGTTAGGACGTAGTGACGCAGTTGCCCATGCCCCACATCCTGGAGTGGAAGAAAGTAATCGAGCTCTGTGGGACGAACGACTTCATCCCCCAGACTGTTTATCAACCGTATACCGAAGCCGACAGAAAACGGTACATTCGAGATGTGGAATTGCAAGAGACTATACTTTTTTGCTCGGATGATTTATCTGAATTTGGCGTGTCCCTCGACGATGCTCTCAGGCAAAGGTTTAGGCATCTGAAAGACAAAGACGATCGTATGTTTATTGGTTGTGGACCCTCTGTCTCAATTCGCATCCAGGCATGTATCTGGACACTTTCTTAGCTTACCGGTTAACATGTTCTCCTAGTGGCCGGGCTACCAACCCTGGTCGAAACAGATCCCGACAATGGACTTCAAGACCCCGAAGGGCCCAATAACCAGAGCGAAGCTTGCGAAAAACATTGCCACTTGTATTCGTCGTTTTGCAGAGGTGGGTGGAATACGGTGTCTGTAAATTCAGTTTCGTTGATGTGAGATCTAGTCTGTGCAAGACAAGCCCATGGAGGCGGAATCAGATAGAAGATGGAAAATCGGAAAACGGCACATCAAAGTAGAGGATCTCATTCTGGTATCCCTCCACCACGTATCGAAGGGGAGTTGGCAGCCACAACTCCGTCTTCGGCGCCCATTCACCGCATATCCTTTCGATTTTCTTCCAATATTTCCTGCTTCACAGTTACTTGAAAATTGAATTCCTATCTACAACCTCTGCTCAATTTCTTGGATATTACCATTACAAACTACTACATAGTCGGCGAATCACTTTGTAGGATAGCAGCCCAATTGACTGTTTCGTTTATTGGGAATCTTGGATTCTGGTGTTCCATTAATGTGTTTATTCCTCTGTGTCATGTGCTGCAGGACTGGCTCTTTAATGAGAATACAATCACAGTACTCAGCAACTCTGTCCAGAAATCAGATAGTGTGTGCATGTTAGAATTGACCAGTGTCATATCTATGTCTATGTCAACTCAGATCACTTCTGCTACCTCCACTGCCATCTCCAGCTAGCTCCAGACTTACTTCCACTCCTCCTTTCCTTTTGTACATCTCAACTTCATTCTGACTTTATCTTGACTTCTGTTTCTACTTGTTCCATTTCCATCTGTCTATGTCCATGACAACATGTCTGATCACTCTATTTGATACTTGTGTTGCTTTGACATTGACTTGATGTTTACATTTGACATGTAACCTGTTGGTAGGCTACAAGCATATAGAGCAGAAGTAGACTACATAAGCAACCTTATATAAGTTGCTGACTTGGAAATATTCAGTGCAATGAGATATGAGAATGAATATGCAGAATTGAACTGGCTAGTAGACTGGTGAGTGATCTGAGGATAGGAGGAGCCTTCTTTCATTCTCAGCTACTTAGTTTATATATGAGCAATAGCTATTTGTTTTTCTGAGTAAGTTGAGACTCTTGGCTGATTGGCTTGCTATCATGTGCTTTATCTTATCTAGCTGTAGTCTCAACACTCCCCCTTAAGCTGAGCATAGGCTGAGTTTAGCAATGTGCTAAGTATGTTTCAGCTTGGCTAGAGCCTTAGTAAGTATGTCCACTGTCATTTGTGCAGTTGGACAATATCATACTTCAATAGACCAAGTTTTTATTTTTCTATGTATGAATTTATCTCGAACTTCAAAATATTTAGATCAGGCATGATATTGATTATTTTTAGTGATTGCAATTGCTGACATATTATTGCCAAGGATGATAGTAGGATTGCATTATGGGAAGCTTAACTCATAGAATAGATTTTTGAGCCAGATGGCTTCCTTAGTGGCATTTGCCATTGCAATATATTCAGCCTCAGTAGTCAACAGTACAACTGTGTTCTGTTTCTTGGAGTTCCATATTATGGCTCCATTAGCTAATAGGAACACATAACCACTTATTAATACCCAATCTAGATTATTAGCATAATCAGCATCTGAGTAATAATAGAAATTTTGTGTCGGTCTATCAGATTCTATACTGGCTGAGTATTTTATTGCTAAATCTCATGTGCCAGTGAGATATCTCAGTACTCTCTTTGCTATAGCCCAATGATTTAAATCTGAATTTGTAGTGAAGGAAGCCAGCCAATTTACTATGTATGCTATATTGGGTTGCATAGCTACAGCCACATATATTAATGATCCAATAAGCAATGTATAAGTGCTGCTCTCCCTGGAGCTTGGCTCTATTGTGGGTTCAAGTTTTATATGGGGATCCATAGACATCCCAACACTATTCACTTGATCCATTCCATATTTCTGTAGAATATATTGTTTTTGTGTGATCTTCAGAGTCTTTTTGACTTGATTGCATTCTATTTCTATGTGTCATATCCATTCTGCCCCCTGCTACTTCTCTGATCCTATCTCCAACCCTTTTTAGCACTCACTGTTGCCATTCTGGAATCTTTCCCTTGGAGTTGTGCCCTCCACCCTTGGACACATCAGACTCCATACCACTTGCCTAGAAGTACTGCCTTTAGATCTTATCTGTCCACCCCTTTTTTGTTCTGCTCTGTTATGTTCTAGTCTCCATTTCTTACCTTACAACCCATCATTCTTCATATGTAGTCTCACACCACTTGATAGTTCCCTACATGCTCTTCATTCTATTTCATATGCTCTTCCATAGCCTCTTCACTTATCTTCAGATATTTTGATTATGAACTCTGATTAGACTCCCATATATAAATCCCATGCTCACCTATATGCTCCCTTAGTATGAATATCATCTAAGTCTTCTCCTCCTCTCATCCCTCTATAACCCCCAAGCTCTACCTTCATAAATACAAGTCAAGTACCAATAAGAGTGTAACACACAAGTCCTGCACCAATGACTCACCCCTAAGTCCTCTGTTCCTGCATTCCCATCAGACCTCTGGTCCTCCTCTGTCACTCACACCCCCTTTCTTCATTAGTAAGCTTTGGACCTCTGCTCAGACTTGAGCATGGAGGAACTGGACTTGACAATATATTCATACTCATGCTTGTCAAGTACTATACCATCCTATGACTACACAAACACTCTGCTCCTTCTGTTGGGATGTCCTGCAAACTGCCTTTGGCAGCACACACAGCATCCTAGGAGAATTCATTAGTCTCTCACAGCACACCATTCCATCTATCTCCACAGTGTGTGCATTGTCTCCACTCACACCACTACATTCAAACCTACATTTTACCTCAGGAGACTGAGAGAATGACAATATTAGCAAACAAAGAAGTTGCCCTGGCAACCCAATACCAAGGGGAAGAGGCAGAGATGACCCAGATGACCTAGATGATTCAGATAACCCTGATGACCTGGGTGATCCTGATGACCTAGACTTTTTAGATAATGATTACCTAGACAAAGATGGGTCATTTGGGGGCAATCCCTCTGATGACAATGATCCCAATTAGATATCCCTCACATTTGAACCATTTACCCAGTTAGTGACAGCTATCTATGATATGATGTGCCAAGTATTATGGAGGTGAGAGTCCAAAGGCTCTAAGTCTAAGGTCTGGAAATCTGACCCATTCAATGGAATAGAGCTGAAAAAACTCCATGCCTTCATAGTTCAATGTAAGATTACTTTTTAGGCACACCCAAAGTCATTCCAAACTAATTGGAACAAAGTGACATTTGCCCAGTCCTACCTAAAGGGCATAGTGCTCAAATATTTCAAACCAGACTTGCTTGAAGTGCAAGCCCCAGCATATCACCCATTGTGGATGGACAGCTAGAAAGCATTTTTGTATGAGTTACAGATCAATTTCAGTCTGCATGACCCCATTGCTGATGCAGAAGCTTCCTTGGAGTGACTACAGATGTAAGATAATCAGTAGATTTCAAAATATATAGTAGAGTGGAATAGGCTGGCAAGCCAAGTCTATGACTAGAATCATAGGGCTCTACATTGGAGCTTCTACAATGGGCTCCTAGATTGGATTAAGGACAAGCTGTCCCATCAGGGCAAGTTGGCCTATCTAGAGGATCTCTAAACCCTCACACAACAGATTGACCATCAATACTGGGAGTGTAAGGAAGAAATTTCATATGCTGCCAAAGCCTCTGTCTGAACTCTGAAAATGGAGGAAGTCATTCCTCCAAGTCCACTTTCTCTAGCACTACTAACAATCATTCATCTACTCATAACAAGCCCAAGGATGACAAGTCCAAAACCCCTCTAACTTTCAGTGCTCTGTCCACCTCTAGCAGCTCTAGCAGTAATAAGAAGAGTAGTAATATGAGCCCTAACCCCTCTGACTCTATCTCCTCAAAGCTTAGAAAGGACAGCAAACTCCTTCCAAGGAGTATCAGCACTGCCTCCACCTTAACCTCTATCTCTTTTGTGAGCAGGCTAGGCATGCTGCCAAAGAATGCCCCAAGTCCTCTTCTAGGGCCTTGAAGGCTTAGGCTGCTACTGTTATGGTCACATCACACAGGCACTAGTTGCCCAAGGTAATGTATAATTTATTCACTTTCTTTCCTCTTTTCTCTCTTGTGCATGGATGCATTTACTTCATTCGCAGTCCACATGACCAGTCACATGATGACACCAGGAGACACTAGGTATTAAAGAGTCCAAAGACCACCTAGACAGAGCACAGGTAACAAAGTATGGCCTTTGCCATCACCTGTTGCCCTTGGCAGTAGGTTCTGGAATCTATTGTGCTCCTAAGGCGTGGGAACTAGTTTCCTGTTTGGGTCTTATTTCATCTCCGCTCTTCATTTGCGCCCTAACCCAGTGCCCATTAATTTCCGCTCATCTGGATCTTTCCGGATGCTTCTCTTCTCTTCTTTGATAGAAGATGCCACATAGGAGGTGGCAGTTGATCTCTGCTGTGGCAGCACAGGATTGCTGATTGCTGTCGCCATGAGGTGTAGATAAGGGTCAAGGGTTTGACCATAGCAGGATGTTTACCATAGTTAGATATATGGTCCATGCCCAGGTGGCTGTACAGTACTGGCATATATATAGGCCAGGGGACAATGCTGAAGCCCTTAGCTTGTTCTCTTGGTGTTCTCCCCTCTACTAGCTAGCCTTAGCAAGGGATAACATAGGCACCTACACAAGCCACTACTCCATTCACACCCACTGCAACCTACAAACACCCAAGCTTACCCTCAAGTGAGACGCTCTCTGGTTTAGGGTTGTATCAGCTACCACTATCCTGGTAGTTCTGGCAATCTGTTAAGACCAGGTCAACTCTGAGGGTTGACTCTGAGACTGTGTGTGGAGTTGGATGAGGCTAGTAGGACTTTGGCTTCAGCAACTCAAAGCAGAGTGCTATGCTCTTGTTGGAGTTGGTCCTAGATTTATAGAATGGAGTTTAAGACTTAATGTTGACTAGCAATGAAGTTGAGCAGAGAGGTCAGAGGAGAGTCTAGGACTCAAGTGGAGGTTGAAAGAGGAGCTGAATCTATTTGATATTTGAACTGAGGTGTACATCAGCTAAAGTACAGTTTATATACTATGGAGTAGAGATGAATTGATAAGGAGTTACTGCAGATGAGTAAGTCCTGAGTAAGACAAAGGAGAGAGAAGACAAAATGCCAGAGCTATGCTAGTACTGGCTTGGAAGTAGAACTAAGCTGAGATTGTAATCTAAAGAGAACAAGGGAGGACATGAGGAGAACAGAGGAAGTATTATATATAGGAGGAGTGGAGGAGTGGAGGAGCAGACTTAGACTTGGATGTGCAGGATATGACACAATCTCCACTTCCTTGAAAGCAAAAAAATAGCATGTGACTCCTATGATACACAGCCAAGAAGTTGCATTGATCTAGACTGTGTCCTTAGAGAATATTGCCTCAATGCATCTGCTTTTTCTGACCCCAATTCCCTCCATCCCTATATCTTCCTTCCTAACTTCTTCATCACCAGAGTTCCAACCCTTATTGACTCCAGGTCCATCCATTGTTTTATAGATTCATCTTTTATTAACAGATATAATATACCAACATACCCTATTCTCCTGATTTTGCTTTGTCTCTTTGATGGGACCTTCAACTCTACTATCTTCTCATAGTGAAACTTAACCTTTTCTTTGTTACAGGTGAAACCACCTCTGCTACATTTTATGTGACCTTATTAGATTCTTCTTGCATGCTTGTTCCTGGACATTGCTGGCTTGCCTGATATAATCTGTCAATTGACTAGGCCACAAGCAGCATCTCATTCCAGACTTCAGATGAAGGAATGCCAACTCTGATGTTGAACTTCATATCTCTGAAAGAGAACCCCACCCCCTTGTCCCCATCTCCTGACCCTTTTCCTTAGGCTCATCATGGCTTAGCCAGCCACTTCCTAGAGATACCCTCAGAATCACCCAAAGCATCTGGGCTTACATGCCTCAAGATCTCTTTTGTAAATGCTATTGCCTATCAGTACACATGTAAGATGGAGGGGTTAGTCCAGTTCACCCTTTCTCTCTAGTCAATCTCTGCTTGCTCTGCATCCATCTCTGAACCTACTTCCAAGGAGATCATTGACCTTTCCAGAATCTCTCTGGAGTATTATGAGTTCATAGATATATTTAGTAAAAAGAAGGCTGACATCCTTGCCCTATATCAGCCCTTTGATCTTAAGATCAATTTGAAGGAAGGTATCAAACCACCCATAGGAAAGTTATACTCCCTCTTCCCCATAGAATAGGAGACCCTTTAGGACTTCCTTGATGAATATCTGCAGATTGGCTTCATCCATCAGTCCTCCTCTCCCCATGCTGTCCCTGTCCTCTTCATCTGAAAAAAAGATGATTTGCTCCAATTATGTGTTGACTTCCAAGGACTAAACAAAATCACCTACAAAGACTGCTATCTGCTCCCCTGTATATCCAACCTGCTTGACACACCTAGTGGAGCAAAAATCTATACTGCCCTAGATCTCCAGCATATATATCATCTAGTCTATGTTGCTAAGGGAAACGAGTGGAAGATCACATTCCACATCCACTACAGTTCTTTTGAGTGGCTTATCATACCCTTTGGACTGACTAATATACCTGCTGCCTTCTAGTAGTTTGTCAACTCCATTTTTGCTGATATGTTGGATATCTGTGTGATGATTTATCTTGATGATATCCTCATTTACTCCCATGACCTAGCCTCATATCATAAACATGTCTGGAAAGTCCTCCAACACCTCTGAGCCCATGGACTCTATGTCAAACTAGAGAAGTGCAAATGGCATATAGACACTGTTGAATATCTTGGATATGTTCTCTTTTCCTCCAGTCTCACTATGTTCATTGACAAAATAAAAATCATCCTCAATTGGCCCAAACTACACAAGATAAAGGACATCCAGTTCTTTTTTGGGTTCACCAATTTTTATTGTAGGTTTATTCATAATTACTCTGGGATTGTGGTGCCTCTCTCCTGCCTGACTCATAAGAGTGCCCCTTGAAACTTCTCTGATGACTGTCAGAAGACCCTCAACCACCTCAAGGAGGCATTCACCTCTGTTCCAGTGCTAGTGCACTGACATCCAGATGCTTTGATCACTATGGAGACTGACATCTCAGATTACATCATCACTAGTATTCTTTTTATTATATGCTCTGACTCCAATCTCCACCCTGTAGCATTTTTCTCCCACATCCTTAGTGGACCAGAGTTAAACTACGACATGCATGACAAGGAGCTCTTAGTAATCTTTAAGTTGTTCAAACATTGATGACACTACCTTGAAGGCTCCATTATATCTATTGATATCATTACTGACCATAAAAACCTAGAGTATTTCTCCACTACCAAGCTTCTGACCCAATATTAGATGCAATGGTCAGAATTCCTATGCCAATAGAATATGGCAGTTCACTATCACTCAAGTAAGCTTGGAGCTAAATCTGATACTTTGACTAGACAATGGGATATCTATCTAAAAGAGGGGGATAAGGACTTTACTCACATCAATCCTGATAATTATAGGCCCATCTTCACCTCTAAACAGCTTGCTATATCCCTTTGTACCACTTATCTAGAATTTCTGCTACTTAGGGCCTCCATCCTCCTTGACATAGAACTACTTCATTTGGATATTCTATCTACCCTCTCTAACAATTCCATCACCTCCCCCATCCTCTCTGCTGAGATCATCAATGATCCCTGATGGAGCATATCAACTGAAGATTTCCTTTTCCAGGATAACTGTATTTTTATCCCTAAAGCTGATGATCTCTGTCTCTAAGTCCACTGAATTTTTCATAACCACCCTACAGCCAGTCACTTTGATTAAAACTGTACACTAGAACTCATCTGTCAGGAATACACCTGACCAGGTATCCACATGTTCATAAAGGACTATGTGAGTTCCTGCACCTCCTGCACTAAGGCTAAGATTTCTCAATATCAACCATATGGACTACTAAAGCAGCTTCCAGTCCCAGAGAAGTCATGGAATTCTATATTCATGGACTTCATTGAACAGCTTCCACCATCAAAAGGTTTTACCACTATAGAGACCAGTGTGTCTCTATAGTTACATTCCTTTATTTTCCATATTTTTGTCATCCATTCTTAGTCTTTTATAGTCCTTTATACTTCCCTCATCACCCTATACATAGACTAACCCAGACTTGGATTTACATCAGACTACATGGTTGGTCTCAGACTTCAGTCTTGTAGACCAAACCATCAACACTACTTACCATTTGGTTTTTGGACTTATATATGGACTTATAGTCTCACATCAAATTGTTACCAACTTTCCAATTTCATATACAAAGTCTCAGGAATGCCTGGGACTATAAATCTGATGTAGTGGGATTAGGAAAGTCTGCTCCCATTTGCTCACCATTGTTCAACTGCATACTGACCATCCACCACTACCATTACTGCTACTGTCACTGTTCTACTCATATTCTATTGCCCCATGCATACTTTACTGCCTGCTGATCTTATTAATGACTGATCAGACCTCTAATGATATAACCCCTAGAACAACCCAAGGCAATGGCTGAGGGAAGACACATATAGGAGCCTTGTAGGCATCTGGATGAGAATGTCTTGATCCAGAGAGGCACTATTAGTGCAGCAGAGCACATGCTCTAATGAGGGGGAACCCCCAAGAGAACAGACTGAGGTTGCCCTCAGCTGTCTAGGCTTTATATACCATAGTATATATACATCATATGACTAGATATCTAACTATATCAGGGAAAGCTCATAACTCTTATCATTACATGACATCCCCTATTCATAATGGACCTTAGCTATGCTGTGGCACTTCCATCATCTTATGCCCAGCCTCATAAATCAGGCATATGCACTGCATCTACAGCCATCATGTCCATGCTGTTCACAGGCCAGATCTCATCTTGTGGTGGCCTCCACTGAGATCCATTGCACCCAATTCATTATCCATTGCTGTTATGTGCTTGTGCCCATAACATCTGGTCTTATGCACTAGACTTCTTTCCAGTGTTCTTCTAGCTAGCCCTTAGCTTAAGGACTTCTATCATTCTATTCCCCTTTCTATCAAGTCCCTATTGGGGTGAATCTATCACCCTCCCCACATACACATACTTCTAGGACCTATAGAAAGATCTCTTAGGTGCTTTCAGCAGAACTTGGAGTTCTTCAACTGGAGCCCACTGTGAGAGACTCACAAAGGGATTTCAGGTAACAAAGTCTTTGACCTACTGCCCAATGCTAGGAGTTGGAAAATTTACTCAACTATTTTCACAATTTGCAAATCAGGGAAGAGTCAGACTTGTTTCACTCAATTTCCTTTGACTGTTATGGTCATGTCACATGGGCACTAGTTACCCAAGGTAATGTATAATTTATTCATTTTCTTTCTCTCTTTTTTCCTCTATGCATGGATGCATTTACTTCATTTGCAGTCCATGTGATCAGTCACATGATGATGCCAGGAGACACTAGGTATTAAAGAGTCCAAAGACCACCTAGACAGTGCACAGGTAATGAAGTATGGCCTTGTCATCACCTGTTACCCTTGGCAGTAGATTCGGGAGTCTATTGCACTCCTAAGGTGTAGGAACTAGTTTCCTGTTTGGGTCTTATTTCATTTCTGCTCTTCATTTGTGCCCTGATCCAGCACCCTTTAATCTCCGCTCATCCAGATCTTTCCAGATGCTTCTCTTCTTGTCTTTGATAGAAAATACCATACAGGAGGTGGCAGTTAATCTCCACTGTGGCAGCACAGGATTGCTGATCACTGTTGCCATGAGACATTGATAAGGGCTAAGAGTTTGACCATAGTAGAACAATTACCATACTTAGATAGTTGGTCCATGCCCAGGTGGCTGTACATTAGGATAGTATATATAGCTCAGAGGACAATGCTGAAGTCCTCAGCTTGTTCTCTTGGTGTTCTCCCCTCTACTAGCTAGCCTTAGCAAGGGATAACATAGGCACCTTCACAAGCCCACTACTCCATTCACACCCATTGCAACCTATGAACATATCAAGCTTACCCTCAAGTGAGCCACTCTCTGGTTTAGGGTTGTATTATTAGAACAAGCTCTTATGTTCGTACCTCGCCCTTCCTAGCCTCATCAACTAGGAAGAAGTAAGTTTCAAGTGGATGCCCACACAGCTGCATTCCTCTTATAGGCATCAAGTGCTGTCTGTACCCTCTATTCTCCCCCTAGCCCTACAAGTCATATACCAATATCTAGTAGCCAATTGGGTAGTAGTAGAAGACCTGAACGACCAAGGTGATCTAGATCTCCCCATAGTACAATTACAGGAGCTAGTGGAGCACCTGATGAGAGAACATCAGGCAGATTTAGAGAGGTGATTTGAAGAAGATTTCTAGAGCTACTTAGAGCAGCCAGAAGTTGCATTTACTAGCATCTGAGTTGAGAACAATCCCAGAGACCTCGCCGGCAGTGCATTATTAGTAGACTCCACATGTTATTTTCGACAAGAAGGGATCAAAGGGCCCTCCAGCAGCTCAACCATCTCACACTCACCACCCCCACGGCATTTCCTCCTGCCACAACAAGTAGTAGATCTCTACCTCAATGATTAGTGGCTGGAATACGAGTGGAACCTATTCTGCCACCAGCAAGAGCTAGACAGAGTCTTCAGGGTATCCTCTTTATCTTCTACCTGCTCAATACCCAGCCCAGATGAACATCTGTTCATGCCAGATATCAACTCTCACATACCCTTGTTAGAGCCAGAATCAGTGCAGGAGCCCCCAGCACCTAAGAAAAGAAACAGGAGGGAATATAAAAAGGAGATTAGCAGGCAGCCACCCCTGAGATCTAGGATTTGGTTGAGACCCACAAAGAAAGTAAAGTACTACTAAAGCAATAGAAAGATATTGCTCCTCCAGGAACTCACAAACATTATCTCCCAACTTGTGGCTGGGACTGATGATTGGGCAAGACTGGTGATCAAGCTAGGCAATTACCTCACCAGAGTAGAAAGCGAGAAAGAAAATCTAATCAATTGTCTGGCCCAAGCAGAAACAAGGGTCACCCAAGAAAGTAACTGGCTCATTATAGCAGCCGGGAAAATAAAGAATCTCGAAGAAATGGTCAGTGCTTTGGTCAGCCAAGTAAGAACCCTTGCCACCAGACCGACAGCAACTGGCAGTGAAACAGTAGGGCCCAGTATGCCCAAGTTGTCTAAAATAATTGTGGACCCTCGAACCTTTGAAGATCAAAGGGGCTGCACCTTCAACAAATGGTGGTCAAAAGTTCTCATGTGGAAAACAGAGAATGCTGCTGCCCTCCCAGGTGAAACTGCAGTAAAAGCAGTAATGTCTAGGATGACCAAAGGAGATGTAGCCCACCTTGCAGAAACAATAAGCCAGGCAGCAGCATTGACAGGCTCATGGCCAGCCTGGGAGGCATTCGAGAAGATGATGCTGGCCCATTTCAGGCCGGTAAATGACAAGGAGTGGCACAAGCAACAGCTGCTCACCCTAGTACAAGGAAGGAGTGATATGACTTCCTTCCTAACTAAATTCAAGTCACATCAGCTAGTAGCAGTGCTCCCAGCCGATCAATGCATAGATCTATTATTTAAATATGCAGATCAAGGAATTGTAAAGAGATATGTCTGGTCCAAGGGTTATCTGGACAATCTTGAGGGGTTTATGGAAGAACTCCGAATTCAAGGAGAAAGAGAAGACTTGATGAAGCTTCTTGTCAGGGGAGTGCAGAGGAACTCGGGAAACCCAAGATGCAACCCAAATGCAATGGATATCAATGCCACCTAGACCAAGCCAGTATTCAATAAAATGAGTTACACCTGCTATAATTGCGGGAGACAAGGGCACTTCTCAAAAGATTGTAGGGCCCCTAAAGTTCGAGGAAACCCCTCGATAAAGTGTGCAGAGTGTGGCTTCATTGGGGGCAGGCACAAGAATATCTGCCCCAAATGGAAGCCCTGCTGTGCAATGAGGAAGATGGTCTATTGGGAAGAAGTCCCTTCGGACAAAGAGAATGAAACAGGCACCATATTTTTGGCATTGGTCCAAGGAGTGGGTAAGTCCACTACATCCGGACCTAACCGGGAAGACAAAAAAAAGGAGGTAAATCCCTCCAAACGACCTTTATCTAAAACAGTAAAGGAAATGAACTTTGAAGAAGCCCGAGTCTGGTTCCGAGACTATGAAGGTCTCGCCAGGAAGGGAAAAGGCCATGCCTGAAGAGCCCTAGGAGCCCTGAAGGCACATCACTCAATAGGTACTCCAACCTCTTGGTAGAAGGAACTGAGGAAATGAAGGCAATTAATTTCACTCAGCTGTCAGAGGGGTCCCCTATGGGGCTTGCCAGGGACGTTAAACCTGGGCTTAATTCCTCTTCAAATTCCCATCCTCCTCTGAAGCAAAATATCATTTTCCTGGATGATATCTTTGTTAGGAATCTAAAAGTTGACAAGGAAATACTTCTCAACATTCGCATCGCACCCTATATGGAAAGATCCAAAAAGAATTACATAAAAGCTGAGGCTCTGCTGGATAGCAGGGCAAATGTGGTATTCATAGACCAAAAATGGGCTGATGACATCAAACTCCCTTTAGTTAAACTCCACCATGAAATACTCATTTACAATGTGGATGGAATAAAGAATTCAGTAGGCAGCATTACACATGCTGTGGAATTAGTACTGGAATTCCAAGGATACCAAGAAAAAATAACGGCAGAAGTAACAGATTTGGGCAAAAACCAGTTCATCTTAGGATATGAATGGTTGAAATGCCACAACCCCAAAATAGATTGGTTGAAGGGCATGGTGAAAATGACTTGTTGCCCCTGACACTGCCACCACTTACAGGATAAGCCAGTGTTACTCCACCTTCTGGAAAAGGAAGAGGAAGACTTTCAGTACTAGATTCATGCCACTATTAAAGCACTCGAGGCACAAGAACCAAAGAAGGAAAAGATGGTTGAGGAACTGGTTCCTCATGAATATAGAAAGTATTTCAGACAGTTTTTGAAAAAGAAAAGCGAGCACATGCCCATCAAAAAACCATGGGATCATGGAATCAACCTAAAAGAAACATTTAATCCAAAGAAGGGTTGACTCATTCCCCTATTAGTAATAGAACAAGAAGAAGTTAAAGCTTTTCTAGATGATCAGCTGGCTAAGGGGTATATATGGCCCTCTAAGTTGCTGCAGACCTCTCCAGTCTTCTTCATTCTAAAAAAGGACAGCAAGAAGTGCATGGTACAGGATTACTGCTACCTTAATGAATATACCATCAAGAATAACTATCTGCTTCTGCTGATTTCCCAATTAGTGGATAAGCTAAAAGGAGCCAAGTTATTTACAAAAATGGATCTCAGATGGGGGTATAACAACATCCAGATCTGTGAGGGCGACGAATGGAAAGCAGCCTTTATCATGTTCAAAGGAGCGTTTGAGCTGCTTGTGATATATTTTGGACTTTACAACTCCCCCACCACCTTCCAGGCGATGATAAATGAGATCTTTGCTGATATGGATAACATCTGTGTCATCTATATCAATAACATAATGGTATTCACAAAGACAGATAATCAAGAAGAGCATGACTGGGCTATGCTAGAAGTCCTCAGACACCTCAAAGAAAATGATCTATTTGCGAAACTGGAAAAGTGTTTCTTCCATGTCAAAGAGGTAGATTTCTTGGGAATGATCATATCTCCGGAAGGGATAAAAATGGACCCAGCCAAGATTGATACCATTATGAAATGGCCAGTCTCCATAAAAGTCAAGGAGGTTAGAAGCTTCCTAGGGTTGGCAAACTTCTATTGTAGATTCATTTCCAACTATAGTAAAGTGGCCAGACCACTCCACAACCTGACAAAGAAGGACAAGGCCTTCCTATGGGACGAAGCATGCCAGCATGCTTTTGACATGTTGAAGCAAGCCTTCACCACTACACCCATCCTTGCCTATCCTGACATTGATTGTCAATTCCGGGTAGAGAGTGATTCCTTGGATTACGCAACTGGGGCTATCTTAAGTATTCTAAAAGAAGATAAGTGGCATCCAGTGACATACTCCAGCCACTCTATGATCCCAGAAGAACAGAACTACCCCATTGCCAATAAAGAGATGCTAGGTATCATCCAAGTGCTAGAGCAATGGCAGCATTACCTAGAAGGTGCCAAGTTGCCATTTGAGGTCTGGAATGACCACAATAATTTAAGGTTTTTCATAACATGCCAAGATTTGAATCACTGCCAAGCACAGTGGGCATAATATCTTACTCAATTTAACATGGTATGAGTATACAAACCTGGTGCCTCGATGGCAAAAGCCGACACATTAAGTCGTCACCCAGACCATGCCAAAGGGATCAAAGAAGACAATAAAGGGATAATTGTTATTTCCCCAGACAAGATTAGAGCAATCCCCATGAAGGGCATGCTCTAAATTATGGATGAAGGGGCACAACTTAGACATAAAATATTTCTGGAAATGTGCAAGCTATGTGAAAGGGATATAAAAGAACTCGAAAGAAAGTGGGGAATCTAGGAGGAGCACAATGGCTGCCTCAGTGACTGCCATGGAAGAATTTACGTCCCTGAATTGTTACCACTTTGGATGGAAGTTATCTGAAAGCATCACAATATGCCCATAATGGGCCATCTAGGATAGGAAAAAACACTTGAAGCATTACAACATAATTATTGGTGGCCAGGTCTTGCCACCTTTGTGAAAGATTATATCGCTAGATGTGACACATGCTAATGGTTCAAGAGAACAGGTGCTGCACCAGCCAGCAGGCTCATTTCTCTACCAGTTCTGTCCAGTTCATAGGAGGACATCACTGCAGATTTCATCACCAACCTCCCCCTCTCTTATGAATTCAATGCCATTTTGACAGTGGTAGACTGGTTCAGCAAGGAAGTTGAGCTGATCCCATGCACCAAGGCAATCAGCATCATTGATATGGCCAAGTTATTTATACAGCACATTTGGAAGCATCATGGACTTCCAAAATCCATAACTATGGACCGAGATCTGCAGTTTACATCACAGGTGATGCAAAGTATTAATAAGCAGCTTAGCATCGAGACATATCTCTTGACTGCCTTCCACCCACAAACAGACAGGCAATCGGAAGTTGTAAATTGGGAGATTGGGAAGTTTTTGAGAATGTATTGCTTTGACTGCCAAGAAGAATGGTCGGACTGGCTTCCAATTGCACAGTACAGCATTAATTCCAAGGTCTCTTCTGCTATGCGGAAGACTCCATTTTCCATCATCCATACTTATCCAATGCAGTTGGGCACTGAAGCCATCACTGGAAGTAGTATGGCCCCCACAGCAGATGAGTTCTCTGTCACCTTGGAAGAAGTGTGGCAGAACCTCCTACAAGCTCAGGAGAGAATGAAGAAATAGGCAGACAAGCATTGTTCTGATGCCCCTATTTATGAAGTCAACCAGCTAGTCTGATTATCAACAGAGAACTTGAGGCTCACAAGAGCTTCAAAGAAGTTGACTGAGTGTTGGCTAGGGCCTTATAAGATTATGGCCTTAGCAGACCCCAATATGGTTACATTATCACTACTGAAGATGCTATGCATTCACCCAACAGTTAATGTTTCCCAGGTGAAACCCTATAAGGAACATCTTGAGGGGCAAGTCTCTTGATGCCCAGGCCTAGTTATTGTTACTAAGGACAGAGACTTCAAGTGGGAAGTAGATTATTTGGTGGCTAGCTGCCAGAACAGGATGTGCTTGAAATATTTAGTCCACTAGAAGGGTTTTGGGGACGAGGATAGAACTTGGGAGCCTACTGAGAACCTCGGTAATGCACAGGACGCACTAAAGGCTTTCCACTATGCCCATCCCTCTACCCCATGATCACTCGCAATCAACCCATTGGACTTTCTCTAGCTATTTAACAGGACAGGCTTTGACACCAACCCACTGGAGTGGGGCCTCCCTTTTAATGTCTTGGATATGGCTGGTGCTCCATAAGCACCTGGCTCATCTGAAATCTGAGCCTTAGAAGGGGGGTAGTGTTATGGTCATGTCGCACAGGCACTAGTTGCCCAAGGTAATATATAATTTATTCATTTTCTTTCTCTCTTTTCTCCTTTGCACACAGATGTGTTTACTTCATTTGCAGTCCATGTGATCAGTCACATGATGACACCAGAAGACACTAGGTATTAAAGAGTCCAAAGACCACCTAGACAGAGCACAGGTAATAAAGTATGGCCTTGCCGTCACCTGTCACCCTTGGCAGTAGATTTGGGAATCTATTGCACTCCTAAGGCGTGGGAACTAGTTTCCTGTTTGGGTCTTATTTCATTTCTGCTCTTCATTTGTGCCCTGACCTAGCGCCCTTTAATCTCCACTCATCTGGATCTTTCTGAATGCTTCTCTTCTCTTCTTTGATAGAAGACGCCACACAGAAGGTGGTAGTTAATCTCTGCTGTGGCAGCACAGGATTGCTGATCGCTGTCGCCATGAGGCATTGATAAGGGCTAAGGGTTTGACCATAGCAGGACAATTACCATACTTAGATAGTTGGTCCATGCTCAGGTGGCTATACATTAGGACAGTATATATAGCCCAGAGGACAATGCTAAAGCCCTCAGCTTGTTCTCTTGGTGTTCTCCCCTCTACTAGCTAGCCTTAGCAAGGGATAACATAGGCACCTTCACAAGCCCACTACTCCATTCACACCCATTGCAACCTACAAACATATCGAGCTTACCCTCAAGTGAGCCACTTTCTGGTTTAGGGTTATATCATTGACAATCAATGACACCTGCATCTAAGTGTTGCAGGTGTGACTAACATTGACAGTGAACTTATCACTCCACCAAACACCCCTTCTAACTACTTAGAACAGGTGGATCAGACTGACCTATCACCTGTTGCTAATAGCCAGGTTTCAAGACTTATAACCTCCAAAGACAACTTAGCTAGTGACAGAGACTTTGACATCCTTATCTCTGGTACTTTTATAGAATCTACACCCCTGAGGCAAAGGGGGGAATCTTCTCTTTCTTTCCAACACACATCTCTCAGCAGAGAATTGTCTTCTTGGTCCTCATTCTCATTTTCTAACTTCTTCTCATCCCTTTCCCTCAATGGTCTTCTCTAACCCTCCAAAATATCCTTCTGCTTACTCCACCTACCACCAAGCCTCATTGTAGCAATGCTAAGCACTTCTGTCTTGCCTGCTGTCCCACTTGGACTATGTTTAGCTTTGTCTATGCCACCTTTACCCACTCTTATACCTTCTATACTGGTCCCAATGGCAAACCCAGCCTTTCTTATGCTGCTCCAGGGCTCATTCAAGGCCCTGAACTTTGTGATAGACAGGGTACTGGACTTCCTCAAGGAAGTAGAAACACTTGCCAGGCAAGCTGGTCTCAATGCAGGAGACACCATTAAAGCAGCCATTCAGTATGCTAACTCTGAGAAAGCCATCAGTTGGAAGCTTCTTAATGAGGCAACTGCCAACCCTCTGGCTTGGGTAGCATTTGTCAATGCTATAAAGAAGCTCTACCCTGGTTGTGATCCAACTAACCAGTATAGTTGTGCTGACATCCAGTATCTCATTCAGAAGCAATGAACCAAACCTATGTGCTCCTTACAAGACCTAAGCACCTATCTATGCAAGTTCTGGAAGATAGCAACCCTCTTGATCAATGCAAAGAAGCTTTTGAACTTGGACTGAGATGCTCTCTTCATGGCTGGTCTATCAGCCAAGCCAGAGATCCAAGTCCAGCAATGCTTGTTGTTTAAGAAACCAGACCACCATCCATATAACCCATACAATCTAAAGGATGCCTGTGATGCAGCCAAGTTTCTCATCTCAGACTTAGCACTTCATCCACTCTTGTCCTCTGGACAGACAAGTGCACCTTCTTTATCTTCTTACTACCCTGCATGGGCTATGCCTGCCCCACCAGCACCTGCATTAACTCTAGTGGTCAGGCAGGAGTAGGTTGCCATGCAGAGCTGAACTCCTAGGAATTGCACATTCTGTGATGACCCTAGCCATTTCATGGGTAGCTGTTCACAGATAGACATATATGTAAGGAGCAGCAGAGCAACCTAAGGCACTGATGGCAGGATATACTGTACATCATGTGATCTAGATAGTCCTTTAGTTACTGAATGCCCTATACCCTTGTCATTATATAATACCCCCTATTCATATCAGGAATTTAGCCAGCTGTGCACTCCTTAGTGGCATCTTATGCCCTAGCCCCATGAATCAGACATGTGCACTATATCTATAGTTATCATTCTTCATGCTCTTCCATAGCTCAGATCCCAGATTCTTATCAGTATCTCTACCTTGGCAAGCCCTGCTAAAATCTATTATGGCTGATTTGTGAGCTGTTATCCATTACACCCTTGTGGCTGTGACAACCTGGACTTGACAGATACTAGGCATAATAAATGTTGGTGAAGAAAAGCTTTGAAGAACAACCTCCAATATCTTTTGAAAGAGTAGAATGATGCTTGGTGTGAAGTTTGGATATGGCAGAAGGGTTGACACTAGTTTGCTTGACAATGGCTTCACCAGAATGGCCAGAATCAAGTGAAGAAAGAAAGAAGTTTTGTTGAGTAAGAGAGAGAGATCTGACCATGGTAGTGGTTGGGAATATTATATGATTTGACTGATATTTTACTCATCAACTAATATGAACCCTAAACTACTAAGGCTCACTTGAAGTCCTTGGGTCATTCATAGGTTGCACTGAGAGTGTTGTGTAGAGTGAAGAAGGCTTGTAGAGGTGTACTTAATCCCTTGCTTGACTAGTAGATAGAGGGGGAAACACCAAGAGAACAAGCTAAGGTCTTCAGCATTGCTCTCTGGCCTATATATACTACTCGACTGTATAGCCACATGTGCACAGACCAGGTAGCTAAGTATAGTAATCTTCTGTCTATGGTCAAATCCTATGCCCATATCAATGCCTTATGGTGATGGCAATCAGCAATCCTGTGCTGCCACAGTGGAGATTAACTGCCACCTTCTGTGTGGCATCTTCTATTAAAGAAGAGAAGAGAAGCATCCAGAAAGATCTTGATACAACCCCTAGAACAACCCAAGGAACTACGCCAAGGGAAGACACGTATAGGAGCCGTGTTGGCATCTGGCTGAGGATGTCTTGTAGCCAGAAAGGCATAACCTAATCCACTAATCTGAGGGAACATCCCGAGCTAGGGCTCACTCTGCTATGGGGAAAATCCACAAGAGAACAGACTGAGGTTGCCCTCAGCTGTCCCAAGCCTTATATACCTTAGCATATATACATCATGTGATCTAGGCTACTACTCTAGCAACTGGGAACCCTAGACCCTTGTCACCACATGATACCCCCTATTCATAACAGACCATAGCCGTGCTGTGATCAATCCACTGCCTTACACCCAGCTACATGTGGATCAGGCATGGAATCAAGCCCTAAGACCTTCATATCTGCACTGTCTGTACCCCAGATCCCATCTTTGTGCTGAACACTGGTGAGATCCATTGTGGGCGATTCATGACCTTTTGTAGTTATGCCCTTGTGGCCATAACACTATCCCCTTCCTATGAATCGAACTCCGGACAATCCTTCACAATCACTGTTTGACAAGCCAGTGTGCTCGTGTCGATCTTTTAAGAATAGCAGGTGACCTCAGACTGCATCGACCACTGTTTTTTGGTTCTTTGGGGGGACTATTACCTCCTGCCAGTTGGCAGCTGGTGATGTGTTCATGGAGACTATCCTTTACAGGTAGGATGGACATTTGACACCCTCTGGGATTCAGGACTAGGCTGGAAAAAGAATTCTCTCTCCACAGCCCACCAAGCTTGTGCAAAAATTTGTCCCATATCTGTGACTCATGACCATGCCATGTGGCCATTACTTGTCAGTCGCTATGACTTCTGCATAGCTCCTTCCTCATCTCCTATGGTCATTAACCCAGTAAGTTCCAGGTCCCTTACAGTCCCCTCCACTCTCTATGCTCATCCTTTCATTTGGCGTCCTGACAAATAGCCCTGATGGTGAAGCAAGAGGGGAGAAAATGAGAAAAATTTCCCATAAATTTTGTAAGGATTCACTTTATAACATTGTGCAGCCTTCGCTTTTTATTCTGTGGGGAGCAGTCAACCCCTGTTCATTTTGGTTTTGTTTCTGGAAGCCCGATACTCTCAGTACTTTGCTGTGCCGAACAGTAGCCCAGACTCTTTTCTATTAGCCTGTATGCTCCTCCTTCCACCCTGATGAAGGCTTGTTGGTCGACTTTGCTTCACTTTCTTTTCTTTAAAGTGGAGAGCAGTAACTCCACAACTTCTGACCATCTTCTGGTGTGAAGCTTAGGATGCCTCTGCTACTGAACCTTTAAAAAGGACCCAAGGACTCCCTCCTTAGTGTGTGGCCCCTGAGTGGGCACTTCCCCATTGGGCATAGGGTACTGACACACATCTGGGTCTCCCTCATAGTTTGCTTTTGAGCAGACCACGACCAGCCAGCTCTAGTCCTTCTAGACAAAACACCCTGCCTGGATCTGCTGAGAAGTATGTATCACCAAGTGCACACGAGGCATAACCTTACCAGGAGGATGGCCAGGATGAAAGAATGGTAAAGCGGGCTGCCTCATTCAGCATTCTGCCCAAGAGCTAAAACAAAAACTCTTGCTGCTTCGCTATACATCCTCTTCATCAAGAGGTCTCACAAAACTTGTGTGGGGGGTCTTGACTTATTGAGAGTCTATTCTAATGATACAACCCCTAGAACAACCCAAAGAACTATGCCAAGGAAAGACATGTATAGGAGCCATGTTGATATCTGGCCAAGAACGTCTTGTAGCCAGAGAGGCACAATCTAACCCACTAATCTGAGGGAATACTCTGAGCTAGGGCTCGCTCTATTATGGGGGAAACCCACAAGTATATTGCTACTAGGCACTTGAGCTAGCAGCAACCTTTCCCCTACTACATGTGGCTTTGAAGAAGTAACTACCCATCAGACTCCTACAGTGGCCCTGCACTAGGATCTCTCCATTATGCTTCTAATCATATCTCTTATCACTCCATGGATGTTGCCAGCACTTCCAGTCAGCTACCTATGGGACTCTTACCACAGCCTAGGCACCCAAGCCGGACCCATGCAAGGCACCTCATCATCAGGGGACTACTAGGCCCCTCCAAGGTGGAGTCCTACCTGCACTTATAAGAGTCCTCTCTTATCGATGCCCTTGCCCATATGGGACTTACAATGGTGGAGGAGGCATAGCCGGACTCTCAAGGGGGAAACCCCAAAAGAACAGACTGAGGTTGCCCTCAGCTGTCCCAAGCCTTATATACCTTAGCATATATACATCATGTGATCTAGGCTACTACTCTAGCAACTGGGAACCCTAGACCCTTGTCACCACATGATACCCCCTATTCATAACAGACCATAGCTGTGCTGCAATCAATCCACTGCCTTACACCCAGCTACATGCGGATCAGGCATGGCATCAAGCCCTAAGACCTTCATATCTGCACTGTCTGCACCCCAGATCCTATCTTTGTGCCAAACACTGGTGAGATCCATTGCAGGTGATTTGTGACCTTTTGCAGTTATGCTCTTGTGGCTGTAACAGATCTGGATGAGTGGAGATGAAAGGGTGCTGGGTCAGGGTGCAAATGAAGAGCAGAAATGAAATGAATCCAATCAGAAAACTAGTTCCTATGCCTTAGGAGTGCAATAGATTCTGGAACCTACTGTCAAGGGCAACAGGTGATAGCATAGGCTATACTTTGTTATCTGTGCTCTGTCTAGATGGTTTTTGGACTCTTCAATACCTAGCATCTCCTGGCATCATCACATGACTAATCATATGGACTGCAAATAAAGTAAATATATCCATATGCAAGGAGAAAGGAGAGAAAGAGAATGAAAAATATATATGTTACCTTGGGCAACTAGTGCCCATGCAATATAACTGTAACACTACCCCCCTTCTAAGGTTTAGATTCCCAGATGAACCAGGCACTTACAGAGCACTGGCCATGTCCAAGATATTGAAAGGGAGGCCCCACTCTGGTGGATCTGTATAGAACTCTGTCCATTTAAATAACTAGAGAATGTCCAGCAGGTTGATCTGGAGTGTGTTATGATGTGATGGCACCTCAATGAAAATATGCTAAAATAACTAGATAGAACAGTAACTGTCTCTAATGATTGGTGGCACCTCTGTGCAGATCTAGACCCATAGATAGTGACACAGTCAGTGTGGTTTCCAGATGGCAACTCTTTCTAGTTGCATAGATGCTAGCCTCAGCATTCTTGTGTGTGGATGACCTAGTGGTGATGTAGATGATGCAACCCTTTCTGTAGACAATCAGCAATGGTGAACTATAATTGCTAGAATAGTCCCCTTTGCTAAGAGGGAAGAACTCCTAATAAGATAGTTGATAGTCAGAGATAAAGGATACTCAGAAGGTGGATAAGGTGACTGGCCATTCAAAGGAGAAGTTCCAGCACATAGATTGTGTAGAAAAACTAAAGTACTAGTATATGTGAGGACCCTATTTATAGGATAGACTAGCAAGGCATAGACCAGATATTTAAAAAAGGTAACTACTAGAAAAGGGAGAGGTATTACTAGTGGTTTGAAGATATCTCTGCTGAAAAAAGATGATTAGTGCTAGAGTACAAAAGGAAGTCATCAACATATAATTGAACAATTGAGGTCCTCTTTAACATATGCTGAAGTGAATACAGAACATATGGTGAATCATGGAATGCATAGGTGGGGAAGGAAGAAAAAGAGTGGGGGCATATGAAGAGAACATCCTGATATATAACATTATCCCCTTTGTAATCTCAAAGCTTCCCAGCTTTGATCTCAATAGGCACAAGTCTCTAGAGTAGGGGACTCTGTAATATTTGTGATCCCAACCTCATCCATTGGATTGTCATAATCATCTGTAAAAATGTCCCTTGCTGTCATAGTTGGAGAGTCTTGCATAGTCTCCTCAAGAGCAGCTATTTTCTAGGTATTTTGACAAAAGGGGTGGTTACTAATCTGTTTTGCTAGAGGTTGTGGTGTGGAAACTGGTAAGGGTTAGGAGGGGCTGGCATGAGGGGAGTCTGGGAAGGGGAGAGAGGAGCAGAGGTGATCAGGATAGAGACAAGTTGTGGCAGTACACTTAGAGTAGGGGAGTATACAATGAGGGCAAAAGTAGAAACTGCAATCTAGGATGTCATGTCCTAGACAATAGTATTGTTGGCAGGTGTCTGTGAACTGTTGATCAGTAGTGGCAAGGGGGTATATCTCTTCATTTTATCACAGAGAGATTTAATCCCATAACTTGAGAAGGGTTAGTTTGCCCCCATCTAGCAGAGAGAATGAGGCAGATGGTGTTGCTGGTGGAGATGGCATGGGTGGTTGAACCTGATATCTAGTGTCCTCCTCAACCAAGGCCACTAAGGCAGCTAACCCAAGTTGATCCATAGTAAGAAGGAGGGGATTGTGCACTCTTTGTTTGATATCATGCACCATTTCTGTGATCAGATGAGTACTCTCTGATATATCTATGGTGGGGTGAGCAGCTATAAGTGCTAATCTGAAGGTCTGAAGGAAGGCAGAGCAGAGGAGGGCTAGTGGAGACTCATCAATCAATCAATGCCTCAAAGGAGAGGGCCAGGCAAGAGTTCTGTAGGGCTCTCTCCATTTGTAAGAGATTCTCAGTTGAGGAGGGAGTGTGTTGCTGAGGGGTAAAGAAGGAATGATTCATGTCAGCATCAGTTAATTGATGTAAGAAGATAGATGAGTGGAACAATTGTCCTAGATGAATGCAAGAAGGGTTTCTGCCAGTGGAGATGTGTGCAGTTCTTGAATGAGTCATGGTTATACATGTCAGAGGAAAGAGCTTCAAAAGTAGTGGGATGAAATAGGGACTACAATAACTAGGAGGAGGAAGTGAAGAAGATAAATGAGAAGGAGGAAGATGATTTATAGAGGAATTAGGTCTGAGAGAGTATATTCTGAGGGGTTGGAGGGCATGAGGTTCAGAGATGGTTGACCTGTTTATAGATCTGGAGAAGGTCAGAGGTATTGTCCAAATTCAACTTAGGTTCCTAGGTATGCTCTAACTCAGGATAGCCTTTCCAGATTACAAGATACTGCCTTTGTGATGGTGGTCCTCTGTGGCATAAGATCCAGTCAATTTCATACTCTTCTTCACCATCAATCAGATTGGGGGAAGGGTGAAGGTAGTTAGGGCCATGTTCAGTGGTTTCTTGGTAGGTGGTCAAGAGAGAGGTGTGGAAGACATCATGAATTTTCCAGGTCATAAGGAGTTTAAGTTGATAGGTGAGGGGAGAAAGTACTTCAGTAATTTCAAACAGTCCTTCTTTTTTGGGAGCAAGTTTGCATGGGAGGTTTGAATGTTGAAGATTCTTGGCTTCTAGCCATATCATATCTCTGACTTTCCATGGGTGGAAGTGGGCAGTGATTCATTCCTTCATGAGGCATTGTGTTTTCTCATGAGTGGCAAGAGCTTCCCTTCATGTGAAGTTAATGTTATCTAATCATATCTGTAAAGTAGGGAGGAAGATGGATCCTAAAGGAGGGTATGTGTGTGGTTCATATCCAAAGAGAAGGAAGAATGGGGTTTTGTTTGTGGATGAGTGTATGGAGGAGTTGTAGTGGAATTCTGCCATCTTAAGGAGGTTAATCCACTGTTGTGAGAGTCCTTCACAGAAGAGATGGAGGTAGATTTCTAGTTCTTGGTTTACTTGTTCAGTTTCTCTGTTAGTTTGGGAATGGTAGGCAGTGGATAGGGCAATCTCATATTGGAGTAGTCTGTTAAGTTCTTTGGCAAAAGCAGATGCAAACTGAGGGCCTCAATCAGAGATAAGTTTGTCATGGAGTGCAACTCTGGGGAAGATGTGTTTGAAAAAGAGTTATGTGATCTCTTTGGCAGAGATGTTAGATCAATAGAGAGTATAGATCACCCCCTTTGTAAGGCCATGGTCAACCATGATCATGACTGAGTTAAATCCCTTAGCAGGGGGCAAGCTGGTGATGAGATCCACAGATAGGGTAGAGAAGGGGTACAGGGAGGAAGAGGGAATAGGATGCAGTGGGGGTACCATCAAATGGGTGTTCACCTTATTGGCCTGACAGGTAGCACAGCCAGAGACAAAGTGACAGATGAAGAAGAGGAGATCTGGCCACCAAAAGTCCCTCTAGATGAGGTTCTAAGTGCAATGGATGCTGCTGTGGCCTTCAGCAAACAATTCATAGAGAAAAGTCACAAGAGCCTGGCATTCCATAGGGGGAACATAAAGACATCCCTTGAAATAGAGTTTGCCACCATCAAAGATCCAATTGGCCAGGGTGGAATAGTGAAAGTGAGTGGGGTCTCCCTTTAGTTGATGGAGGGCAGCTAGGATGACTGGATCAGAAACAGAAGAGGAGATGATCTTGTCAATTAAGATAGTGTCAATGGTGTTGAGGAATAGGTCCCCTGAAAGTAACTGCAGTTTGAAATTGTCCTCAGTGGTGTTAGTGGAGGACATGTGAGAGAGTGCATCAGCAGGTGCCAAATGGGAGGCAGAGAAATAGAGGAAGAGCAGATTGAAGTCTTGTAGGAAGACCTGCCATCTGGCATGGTGTTGGAACAATTTCCTGGGTTGTCTGAAGTAAGTGAGGTTGTGGTGATTGGTAATAACAGTAATGGAATATTCTGTTCCTAGTAGATACTGTCACCATTCCTCTAGGGCATAGATGACAGCCAAGAGTTCTCAGTCATAGATATTGTAGTTTTGTTCTGCATCTCCAAGCATTTTGAACAGGTACACACAAGGGTGTAAGTTACCATTGATATCTTTTTGCATGAGGACAGCACCCATGGCTATCAAAGAGGCATTGGTTATGAGGAAGAAAGATTGGGAGATGTCTGGCATGCTAAGGACCAGGGCGGAGACAAAGATTTGCTATAAATGACAGAAAGTGAATTCACAATCCATCAACCAACTCCAAGGGGTGTTCTTTTTTGTAAAATCTAGAAGAAGGCATGCTATTTTGAAAAATCTGGAAATGAACTTTCTATGCCAATAATGCTTCAAACTCCTTTAATGTTAGTGGGAGTCTTCCAATTCTTGATCACAGCTAGCTTGGCTTGATTTATAGTGACTTTGTTGTGGCTAATGACCATCTCTAGATACTCCACTTCTAATGCATTGAAAGAACATTTGGAGAGTTTGAGATAGAGTTTCTGTTCTGTTAGTCACTGTAGGACTAGCTTGGTGCAAGTATAATGGAGTGTTAGGTCAGTTGAGTGAATAAGAATGTTGTCCATATAGATGACAATCCATCCTTCTGCTATATAATCTCAGAATATATGGTTCATGGTTGCTTATGACATTGCTGGTGAGTTTCTAAGCCCAAAGAACATGACAGTGGGTTGAAAAAGTCCAAACAGGGTGATGAATGCAGCCTTCCACTGATCTTTCAGCTTTATTCAGATATTGTTGTATTCCCATCTGACATCAAACTTTGTGAAATATTGGGATCCTTTGAGGCAATCCAGCAGATTGGAGATGAGAGGCAGGGGGTAGGCATTTTCTATGATGAATTCATTGAGATATCAGTAATCCTGGCAAGGTTGTAAGGATCCATCCTTCTTTGGTATGAAAAAAAAGGGTGCAGCTTAGGAGAACTTGGATGGTATAATCTTCCCAAAAGCAAGATGTTCATCAATGAACTCTCTACAGGTGGTGATTTATTTAGGGTTTAATGGATAGGCTTTGGCTACTTTGGGGATGAATCTCTCCTTCAGGTCTATAGCATGGTCAAAGGGATGCATTGGTAGGAGTTCTCCTTTTGAGGGTTCCTGGAATACAGTGGCAAACTCTTTGAATTCCAGGGGTAATGCAACCTCTTTCTTTGGTGTTGCTTGGGCAATTTTGGATGTGATGGTGAGTTTATTGATGTATATGGATGGATGGTAGTGTTTGATATACTTTCATTCTAGCAAGGAGCTTTAGTTGATCCAAAGGTGACAGAGTATGTATTTCTGTGGGAGGAGATCATTCTCTATCAATGGTGGTGGAGAGAATCACATTGTTCCAGTTCTTCAATCTATAGTTGGGTTTACTTTCTTTAGCCATGGGAGTCCTAGAATAACATCTTCTTTTTCACATCCCAGTACTAGAAAATCTTTGATAGTTTTCCAGTCTCCAATTCAGATGGGGAGTCTGATGACTAGCTAGACTAGTTCTGAATTGTTGACACTACTGTCCACATTTCATGCAACCATCTTCTATTTCAGTTGTCAGATAGGTAGCTTATTTCTGATTATGAGTCTAAGGTGAATGAAATTTATATGGATTGAGTCTTTGCATTGAATACAATTACAGTCACAATATTATAGGGAAGGGGAGATGTTGAGGCATTCTTCCTCTTTAAAAATCCTAGAGATTGATTGCTTTTACCTCCATAATTCCTCCTTCAATCTGGGCTCCTTCATCATCATCATATACAGTCTTGAGAACTCATAGGATTTCTTCCTGGGAGATATTCTTGGTGGTGCTGAGGGCATCAAAATACTTGGTAAGTGTGGACTAGGATGGTGTTTCTTTGGTGGTGTCTGCTGTCCTGATTGCAGCAGGGTGAAACAGATTCCTAGATGGGGAAGATGTAACAGGCATAGAGGTGGTGATAGGGTGGGGTGTATAGATAGTGTTGGTTCCTAGGTGCTGATGGTTATGAGTGGAACACCCTTTCTTATGGCAGATAAAGCATAACCCCTTTCTAATATGATCTACATGCTATACTGGCATCAATCTCACCATATCCATATTCATAGCATTCAGATCTATGCAAATGAAGGAGGATATACTAGGTCCTTCTTTTTGAAGATGACAGATCAAGTGGAGTCATTCTTTCTGAGTGTGGAACTTGCTAGTGGCCTGTACTCATGTGCTGAGTGTCTTGGGCATCTTTTCCATAGAGAGTATCATTTATATGAGGTCTTTGTCTAGTCCTCAGGCAAACTCATCTATAAGCACCAGGGATCCATCTCCTAATGCTGTCTTGGCTGCCTCTAGCTAGAAGTTGGCCACATACTTCAAAAACCCTGGTTTGTCTCTAGTATTCTGCCATAGCTTGGCTACTGCATAGCAAGCTCTTTGTTTCAAATCAATAAGGAGAAAGGTCTTGACAAAGTCATCTGAGACTTCTTTAAATGTCTTGGAAATAGTTAGCTTCTTGGCCATGATCCTATACCATGCCTCAGTGAAGTGGGCATCATGTCCCTTGCTTATTGTTACATGTCAGAGAGACCTCTTCATATGCTCCCATTCTTTCTCTTCTGTTCCCATTTATGCATTCCATGATTCAACCTTCCTATTGTATTCACTTCAACATGCATTGAGGAGCACTTCTACCATTTGCTCCTATGCTGACGACTTACTCTTGTACTCTAATACCAGTGGACTTCCCCTTCTGAATAATGCTTCATTCCACTAGTAACACCCTTCCCTTTTCAAGCACTTACTCTACTTGGATACATGGTCTGTGCCCTGCTGGTTTACCCTATAAATAGGGTCCTTGCATGTACTAGTAAATCAGCTTGTTCTATGCAATCTATGTGCTAGAACTCCTCCTTAGAATGGCTGATCATCTTATCTGCTGTCTGAATATCCTCTACCTTTGATACTTTGACATTCTCATTAGGAGTTCTTCCCTCTTAGTAAAAGGGACTATTCTTGAGATCGTACTTCACTGCTACTAAGCATTTATAGGAGGGCTGCATGTTGTATATGCCACTGCTAGGTTGTCCACACACAAGAGTGCTGAGGCTAGCATCTATGAGACTAGTAAGAGTCTCCATCCAGAAGCCATGCTGACTATGTTGCTATCCGTGGGTCTAGGTCTGCTCAGAGGAGCCACCTATCATTAGAGACAGTTGCCATTCTGTCTAGTTGTTTTAGTATGTTTGTATTAGGTGCCATTGCACTGTAACAAAAGAACAAGCTCGTCAAGTTATCCCCTGCTCTTCAGTAGAAGGGACCCCCACTGTCTCCACCCTGTCATATCAATCTCCACCGAACCCCTCAGACTCCGAGTCAGATATACCGTCCAGACTGGTCTATTGCCCTCCTTCAAGTTCTTAGACTTCACAGCATCCTCAAACTTCTATTGGACATCTCCCTTTGTCCAGGAACCCACTGTTACAAGCTCTGACATCTGTTCCAGCCAGAGTGGTACCACCAGTAGTTGCTCACCCTAGGATTACTCCACCTCCTTGAGGACTTATGCCACTAGGCCAACCTTCCATCCTTCCCAGATTCACTACAGATGACGATGACAAGATGCCTACAGAATTGAAAGGCAAATTATTAGAAGATTTTATAGGAGAGGCTGACAATGCCAACTGTTGGCTCTTAGCTATCAAGGCTTATTTGGAGATCAATATGCCAGTCTATATGATGGAGGCATCAAAGATTATGTTGTTGCTTAACAAGATGAGCAAGGGGTGTGGTGTCCACTTTGCTAAGGCATGGTATAGAATCATGGCCAAGAACCCCACTACTTCCAAGATATTCAATGAAGTCTTGAAAGATTTCATCAAGACTTTTCTCCCTATAGATTTGAAACAGAAAGCTCACTATGTGATAGCCAAGCTTTGATAGAATACAAGAGACAATCAAGAATTCTTAAAGTATGTAGCCAACTTCCAGTTAGAAGCAGCCAAGATAGTGCTAGAAGATGCATCCCTGGTGCTCATAGATGAATTCACCCGAGGCCTAGACAAGAATCTCACACAGATGATACTTTCCATGGAGAAGGTGCCTGAGACCCTTAGTGCATGGGTACAAGCTACTAGCAAGTTCCACACTTAGAAGGAGTGACTCCATTCCATTCACAATCAATAGAGAGGAGGAGCAGGTGTTTCATCATTTATTTGCAGAGATCCGAATGCAATGGACGTTGATACAGTAAATCTGACTCTGGTGCAACATGCTGATCACATCAGAAAGGGGCTATGTTTCATTTGTCATAAGAAGGGGTGCTCTGTCCATAACCATCAGTGCCCAGAAACCTATATAGCCTATAGATCCTGCCCCCCTACAGGAACCAACACTGCCTACAGATCCCATCCTCCTACAGCCCCCACCCCTGCTGTGGCCACCACATCTAAGAACCCATTCTGCCTAGCCATGATTAGGACTGCGGATACTACTGAAGAAACACTATCCTAGTCGGCACTTACTAAGTACCTCAATGCTCTCAACACCACCAGAGAGATCTCCCAGGAAGAATTCCTGCAGATCCTCAAGACCATATATAATGAAGACGAAGGAGCTCAGATTGAAGGAGAAACTGCAGAGATCAAAGCAATTGGCCTTCAGGATTTTTGAAACAGAAGGATGCCTCGACGTCTACCCTTCCTTATACTGTCGCAACTGTAATTGTATCTAACACAAAGGCTCAATCCATGCAAATCCCTTTGACCATACAGTTAGACAAAATCGTTGAAACGCATGCCCTAGTGGACTGTGGAGCTATAGGGAACTTTATCCACCTAAGAATTATAATCAGAAATAAACTCCCCACACAACAACTCAAGCAGAAGATGGTAGCACAAAACATAGATGGGACCGTGAACAACTCTGGATTGGTCCAGCTTGTAGCCTGACTACCCATCAAGATCAGAGACTAGGAAACCACCAAAGATTTCCTAGTACTTGGATGCAGAAAAAAAGAAGTTATTCTAGAACTCCCCTGGCTAAAGAAAGTCAACCCAACTATAGATTGGAAAGCTAGAACTATGTGATTCTCCCCTTCGACATTGACAAAAGAAGATCTTCTTCCTCAAAGATATATTCTCAGATATCTTGATGCCAATCCTAGCTCCCAACTGGAGTGAGAATATATCAAATGATATCATCTGTTCATATATCTTGATAAACTCATCATTGCCTCTGAAATTGCCCAAGCAGCCCCAAAAGCAGAAGTCTCTCTCCCAGCAGAGTTTAAAAAGTTTCCTGCTATATTTGCAGAACCCCCGAAAGGAGAACTCCTGCCAGCATGACTGTTTGATCATGCTATAGATTTGAAAGAAGAATTTACTCCCAAAGTAGCCAAAGCATACCCATTGAACCCTAAGGAACTTGAAGTGTGCCGAGAGTTCATCGATAAACACTTGGCTTTGGGAAAAATTATTGCCTTGAAGTCTCTGCAAGCTGCCCCTTTTTTCTTCATTCCAAAGAAAGATGGCTTGTTGCAATCCTATCAGGACTACCGATATCTCAATGAGTCCACTATTGGGAATGCTTACCCTTTACCATTGATCTCAGACCTTCTAGATCACCTTAAGGGGTCATGGTATTTTATCAAGTTTGACATATGATAGAGATACAACAATATTTATATTAAATCTGAAGATCAATGGAAAGCTGCTTTTATTACTCCATTTGGGCTTTTCCAACCCACTGTCATGTTCTTCAGATTATGAAATTCCCTGGCAACTTTCCAGGCATTCATAAACCACATCTTCTAGGATTATATAGCTGAAGAATGGGTTATCATCTATATGGATGACATCCTAATCCACTCCATCAACCTAGAAACCCACCATGCACGTACTAAACTAGTACTACAACATCTTGCTAAACAGAAACTTTACCTCAAACTATTCAAATGCTCTTTCAATGCCCCTGAAGTTGAATACTTAGAGATGGTAGTCAGTCATAATAGGGTCATGATGGACCCAGTCAAATTAGCTGCTATCAAAAACTGGAACACTCCCACCAACATTAAAGGAGTGCAAAGTTTTATTGGATTTTGCAACTTTTACAGGAAATTTATCCCTAAGTTCTTCAAGGTTGCACAACCACTTTTAGATTTGACAAAGAAAAATACCCTTTGGAATTGAATGATGGATTGTGAGTTTGCCTTCTATTTACTTCAAAAGATGCTTACCTCAGCATCAGTCCTCACTATGCCAGACATTTCTCAACCATTTTTCCTTATGACTGACACCTCCCTTGTTGCTACCAGAGTAGTACTTATGTAAAAAGACATAAATGGAGACCTCCATCTGTGCGCCTACCTCTCTAAAACACTTGATGATGTAGAATGAAACTACAATATTTATGATCGAGAACTACTAGCTGTCATCTACACCCTAGAAGAATGGCGTCAATACTTAATGGGAACTGGATATCCCATTACCATTATTACCAACCACCGAAACCTCACATATTTTAAACAACCCAGAAAGTTGTCCCACCGCCATGTCAGATGGCAGGTATTTTTATAGGATTTTGACCTGTTGTTCCTATATTTGCCCGCATCCCAACTCACCCCTACCGATGCACTCTCATGAATGACCTCTGTCAACACCTCCAATGACAACCTGGAATTACAATTGCTTCCAGGGGACCTATTCCTTAATGCCATTAACACCTCATTATTAGAGAAAATTGCCACCTTGTCTACTTCCAACCCTATTATTCTTTCTGCCCTTTATCAGTTAGAGGAAGACTCCACCCACTTCCACCATTCCACCCCGCAAGATTGGGCCTTTGTCAAGGGGAAGCTTTTTTTCAAGGGCCACCTCTATATTTCCCCCTCCAAATGCCAGCCCCTTATTTCCATCCTCCATGAATCGTTCACTGGTGGACATGGAGGAATCCATCGCACCCAAAATTTAGTCCAGCATAACTTTTGGTGGCCAGGTCTACTCTCTTTTATTCGATGATTTGTCACAGAATGCACTATGTGTCAAGCAAATAAAGTGAATACCCACCTGACAGTGGCCCCGCTACACTCTATTCCCTCCTCCTTCTTGCACCCCTTTTCCACCCTGTCCATGGACCTTATCACTAGCTTACCCATTACTAAAGGCTTCAATTCTGTCATGGTTGTGGTAGACCATGATCTTATGAAGGGGGTGATTTATACTCTCTGCTGCTTTGACATCTCTGCTGAGGGGGTAGCCTAACTTTTTCTCAAACATGTTTTCCCTAGAGTTGGCCTACATGACAAGCTTATCTCCAATCAAGAACCTCAATTCACCTCTGCATTTGCCAAAGAACTTGGTCAACTACTCCAATATGATATCACCCTATCCACAGCCTACCACCTGCAGACAGATGGAGAAACTGAATGAGTAAACCAGGAATTAGAAACATACCTTCACCTCTTCTGTGAAGGACCTCTCCAGAGATGGATAGATCTCCTTAAGATGGCAGAATTCCACCACAACTCCTCCATACATTCATCCACAAACAAAACTCCCTTCTTCCTCCTCTTTGGTTACGAACTATACACATACCCCCCTTTAGAAACCACATTTCTCCCCACTCTATAGACACAGTTAGACAACATAGATTTCACATGAAGGGAAGCCCTGGCCGCACATGAGAAAACACAACACCTTATGAAGGAATGAATCACTGCCCACTTCCAACCCTGGAAAGTTGAAGATAAGGTGTGGCTTGAGGCCAAGAATCTCTGCCACTCAAACCTTCCCTGCAAACTAGCTCCAAAATGAGAAAGACCATTCAAAATCACTCAAGTCCTCTCCCCCCTTGCCTACTGCCTCAATCTTTCCTCTACCTGGAAGATCCATGAAGTATTCCACACCTTCCTTTTAACCATCTATTGGGAACTGCTGAACATGGCCCTAACTACCTCCACCCTCTACCCGATCTGATTGATGGCAAAGAAGAATATAAAATTGATCAGATCTTATGCCACAGGGGGCTCCCCTCATGAAAACAGTATCTTGTGATCTGAAAAGGATATCCTGAATTGAAACATACCTGGGAACCTGAATCCAACCTAAACAACACCATAGAACTACTCCAAATATATAAACAAATCAATCATCTCTGATATCCCATGCCTATGCTCTCTCCCAAATACACTCTCACAGATTTAATCCCCCCCCGAATTGTTTTTCTCCTCCTTATATATTTACTTCATTTTATCCTTCTAGTCACCATAGTTCCCCTTCTATCCCACTATTTCTGACACTCCACCCTCTGACACATGTAAACATGACCCATTTAAGAACTGCCTACATTTTCACTGAATGAAACCCCCCTCGTGTTCATCTAGACCAACTGTCCCATTCAACTCTCTCCCTTCATCAATTAATCAATGCAGACATGAACTACCCCTTCTTCACATCATGACAGCATACCCCATCATCCACTGGAGACCTCCTATGCATAGAGCAGGCCCTCCAAGATTTGCGCCTCGCCCTCTCGTTTGAAACCCTAGTAGACGAAGAATCCCTCTTAGCACTTCTCCACTCAGCCTTTCTGCAAACATTCAGACTGGCCTTAATTGTAGCTCGTCCCACCTCGGATATCTCAGAAGGAACCTGTTTAATCACTGAAATGGTTAGGGATATAGAATGAAGGGCTCATACCCCACTTCTCCTTGCTATGGATCAATTAGGACTTGCCGCCTTAGTAGCTTTAGTGGAAGAAAATGCTTGCTATTAGGCTCAACCATCTCCACCTTCCCCTCTATCTTCCCCTTCTGTGTTATCCTCTCTATTAGAAGCAGGAGAGTTAGCTCTTTTAGAACTATGGGACCAGATATCCTTATGATGTAACAAAGAAGTATATCCCCTTGCCACTATAGATAGGAGGTTCACCGATGCATGCCAACAATGCCATTGTCTAGGACACTCAATTCTCAAGTGTGCCTTCTATTTTTGCCCACAATGTGTCCTTCCCCAACCTGGACATGCAGCAGCTTCCTACCCCCATCTGAACCAACTCTGCTTGTCCCTCTCATTCCCAGGATCTCCTTATGCAGGACCTTCTCAGCTCCTATCTGTCCCTGCACCTCGATCTCTAATCACATGGATATCTGATCATCCATTTCATCACAATGCCCAAGAGACCATTGCCACTTAGGAGGATATGCAGTACTCCCCTACTACAACAGCAAGGGAGATTTTTACAGATGATTACAATGATCCAATGGATGAGGTTGGGATTGCAAATATTACTGGATCCCCTATCCCAGAGACTCGAGATTATTAAGGTCAAAGCTGGGAAGCTTCGACGATATAAAGGGGGTAATGTTACGTATCAGAGGGACCTCTTTATACACTCCCATTCTTTCTCTTCTATTCCCATTTATACATTCCATGATTCACCCTTCCTATTGTATTCACTTCAACATGCATTGAGGAGCACTTCTACCATTTGCTCCTATGCTGACGACTTACTCTTGTACTCTAATACCAGTGGACTTCCTCTTCTAGATAATGCTTTGTTCCACTGGTAATGCCCTTCCCTTTTCAAGCACTTACTCTACTTGGATATGTGGTCTGTGCCCTGCCAGTTTACCCTATAAATAGGGTCCTTGCATGTACTAGTAAATCAGCTTGTTCTATGCAATCTATGTGCTAGAACTCCTCCTCAGAATGGCCAATCATCTTATCTGCTGTCTGAGTATCCTCTACCTTTGATATCTCGACATTCTTATTAGGAGTTCTTCCCTCTCAGTAAAAGAGGCTATTCTTGAGATCATACTTTGCTGCTACTAAGTGTTTATAGAAGGGCCACATGTTGTATATACCACCACTAGGTCGTCCGCACACAAGAGTGCTGAGGCTAGCATCTACAAGACTAGTAAGTGTTATGGCTACAAGGGCATAACTGCAAAAGGTCACAAATCGCCTGCCATGGGTTGTGCCAGAACAATGAGGCATATGAGTCAGACCTGGGGTGTGGACAGTGTGGATATGAAGGTCTTAGAGCATTGCACGCCATGTCTGATCTGCATATAGCTGGGCATAAGGCAGTGAATTGATCGCAGTCCAGCTATGGTCCATTATAAATAGGGGGTATCACATGGTGACAAGGGTCTAGGGTTCCTGGTTGCTAAAGTAGTAGCCTAGACCATGTGATGTATATATACTAAGGTATATAAGGCTTGGGACAGCTGAGGGCAACCTCAGTCTATTCTCTTGTGAGTTTCCCCCATAACAGAGCGAGCCCTAGCTTGGGGTGTTCCCTCGGGTTAGTGGATTAGGTAGTGCCTCTCTGGCTACAGTCGTCCTTGGCCAGATGCCTACACAGCTCCTATATGTGTCTTCCCTCAGCTGTGTCCTTGGATTGTTCTAGGGGTTGTATTAGTAAGAGTCTTCATCTGGAAGCTGTGCTGACTACATTGCTATCCGCAGGTCCAGGTCTGCTCAGAGAAGCCACCTATTGTCAGAGACAGTTGCCATTCTATCTAGTTGTTTTAGTATGTTTGTGTTAGATGCCATTGCACCATAACACTTATCTTGTTCAATAGCAACATAATCTTCAACACCTCCATCATATAGACTAGCACATTAATTTCCAAGTAAGCTTTAATGGCCAAGAGCCATTGGTTGGTATTATCTGCTTCTCCTGTAAAGTCGTCAGGCAGTCTGCCTTTCAGTTCTGTAGACATAGTGTCATTGTTAGGGCTTGAGGGTCTGAAAAGGATGGAGGGTCACCCTGGTGGAGTGAGTCCATGAGGAGCTGGGGTAATGCTGGGGTGGGTGATTATTGGTGGTATTGATATAGCAGGGGTCAGGATTGGGGCCTAAGGTGGTGGGTTCCTAGCTAAAGGGGGGTGTCTGATGGGGGTACATGAATGCTGTGGAGTCTGTGAAGTCAGCAGGGGGCAATAGATAGGTCTAGATGGAGTGTCTGATTCTGAGTCAGAAGGATCTTGGGGAGAGTGATATGACAGGGTAAATAACTATGGGGGTCCCTTCTGCTGAAGAGCAGGGGATGACTTGATGAGTTTGTTCTTTTGTTATAGTGTGATGGCACCTCAACACAAATATACTAAAACAACTAGATAGAATGGCAACTGTCTCTGACAATTGGTGGCACCTCTATGCAGACCTGGACCTATAGATAGCAATGCAGTCAGTATGGCTTCTGAATGGCAACTCTTCCTAGTTGTGTAGACGCTAGTCTCAGCACTCTTGTGTGTGGATGACCTAGTGGCAATATAGACAATGCAACCCTTTCTGTAGACAATTAGCAACAGTGAACTGTGATCACTAGACCAGTCTCTTTTGCTGAGAGGGAAGAACTCCTAATGAAATAGTTGATAGTCAGAGATAAAGGATACTCAGAAGATGGATAAGGTAACTGGCCATTCTGAGGAGGAGTTCCAGTATGTAGATTGTGTAGAACAAACTAAAGTACTAGTATATGCAAGGACCCTATTTATAGGGTAGACTGGCAAGGCATAGACCAGATATTCAAGAAAGGTAACTACTAAGAAAGGAAGAGGCATTACCAGTGGTTTGAAGATATCTCTGCCAAAAGAAGACCATTGATGCTAGAGTACAGAAGGAAGTCATCAACATATGATTGGACAATTGAGGTCCTCTTTAACATATGCTGAAGTGAATACAGAACATATGATGAATCATGAAATGTATAGGTGGGGAAGGAAGAAAAAGAGTGGGGGTGTATGAAGAAGACATTCTGACATGTAACAGAGTGACTGAGGGGCAGAGGGATGGGCATGGTGGAAAGCCTTTAGCATGTTCCATATGTTATCAAGGTTCTTGACAGGCTCCCAAGTCCTATCCTTGTCCCCAAAACCCTTCTAGTGGACTAAATATTTCAAGTGCATCCCATTCTGATGGCTAGTCACCAAATAGTCTACTTCCCACTCAAAGTCTCTGTCCTCCATGACAATCACAGGGCCCAGGCATTGAGGGACTTGCCCCTTAAGACATTTCTTGTAAGGTTTCACTCAAGAAACATTAACTGTGGGGTGGATACATAAACTCTTCAGCAGCAATAATATAACCATGTTTGGGCCTGCTAGGGCAGTGATCTTGTATGGCCCTAGCTAATGCTCAGTCAATTTCTTCAAAGCCCTTGTGAGCTTCAAGTTCTCTGTTGAGAGCCAAACCAGTTGGTCAACTTCATAATTAGGGGCATTGGAATGATGCTTGTCTGCCTATACTTTCATTTTCTCCTGTGCTTGTAGGAGGTTGTGGTGCACTTCTTCCAGGATTGTGGTGTACTCATCCACTGTAGGGGCCATACTACTTCTGGTAATGGCTTCAGTGCCCATGCAGATGTCATCCATATTAGCAAAGATCTCATTCATCATCACCTGGAAGATGGCAGGGGAATTGCAAAGTCTGAAATACATTATGAGCAGCTCAAACACTCCTTTAAACGTGACAAAGGCTGCTTTCCATTCATCACCCTCATGGATTCGGATGTTCTTGTAACCCCACCTGAGATCCATTTTTGTAAATAATTTTACTCCCTTTAGCTTATCCACTAGTTGGGAAATCAGTGGGAGTGGATAGTTATTTTTGATGGTATGTTCGTTAAGGTAGCAGTAGTCCTGTACCATGCACTTCTTACCATCCTTCTTTGGAATGAAGAAGACTGGAGAGGTTTGCAGTGATTTTGAAGGCCATATATACCCCTTAGCCAGCTGATCATCTAGAAAAGCTTTGACTTCTTCGTGTTCCATTACTGATAGGGGGATGAGATGACCCTTCTTTGGGTTAAATGTTTCTTTTAGATCAATCCCATGGCCCCATGGCTTTCTGACGGGCATGTGCTCACTTTTCTTTTTTGAGAACCATCCAAAATACTTCTTGTATTTGTGAGGAACCAGTTCCTCAACCATCTTTTTTCTCTTTGGCTCTTGTACTTCTAGCACCTTTATGGTGGCATGAATTTGGTACTGGAAATCTTCTTCTTTCTTTTCCAGAAGGCGGAGTAACACTGGCTTATTCTGTAAGTGGTGGCAGTGTCTAGGGCAGCAAGTCATTTTTGCCATGCCCTTCGATCAGTCTATTTTGGGATTGTGGCATTTCAACCATTTATATCCTAAGATGAATTGGTTCTTGCCCAAATCCATTACTTCTGCCATTATCTTTTCTCAGTGTCCTTGAAATTCCAGTACTAGCTCCACAGCGTGTGTGATGCTGCCTGCTGAATTCTTTATTCTGTCCACATTGTAAATGGGTATCTCATGGTGAAGTTTCACCAAAGGAAGTCTGATGTCATCAGCCCATTTTTGATCCACAAATACTGTATTTGCTCTGCTGTCTAGCAAAGCCTTGGCTCTTATATAGTTCTTTTTGGACCTTTCTGCATAGGGTGTAATGTGAATATTGAGAAGTATCTCCTTATCAACTTTTAGATTCCTAACAAAAATATCATCTGGGAAAATGACATTTTGCTTCAGAGTAGGATGTGGATTTGAAGAGGAATTAAGCCCAGGCTTAACGTCCCTGGCAAGCCCCATAGGGAACCCCTCTGACGGCAGTGTGAAATTAATTGCCTCCATTTCCTTGGTCTCTTCTATCAAGAGGTTGGAGTACCTATTAGGCAATGCACCTTTGGGGCTCCTGGGGCCCTTCAGGCATAACCTTTTCCCTTCCCAGCAAGACCTTCATAATCTCAGAATCAGGCTTGGGCTTTTTCAAAGTTCATTTCCCTTACCATTTTTGGCAAGGGGTGTTCAGAGGGGTCTACCTCCTTTCCTTTGTCTTTTCAGTTTGATCCAGGTGTAGTGGACTTACCCACTCCTCGGACTAATGCTGAAGATGTGGCACCTGTTCCTTCTTCTTCTTCATCCGAAGGGACCTCCTCCCAATAGACCACTTTTCTCATTTTCCTGCCAGGGGTGATAGGGGCCCTGGGTTTCCATTGTGAGCAGACATTCTGGTGTCTGCCCCTGATGAAACCACATTTGGCACACTTCTTCAAGGGATCTCCTCGCACTTTTGGGGCCTTACAATCTTTTGAGAAACGCCCTTGTTTCCTGCAATTATAGCAGGTATATTTTGTTTTATTGAATACCAGTCTGGTCTGGGCAGCATTGATATCCATAGCATTCGGGTCATACCTTAGGTTTCCCAAGTTCCTCTGCACTCCCCTGGCAAGAAGCTTCATTAAGTCTTCTCATTCTCCTTGAATGCAGAGTTCTTCTACAAACTCCTCAAGATTAACCAGATAGCCTTTAGCCCGGATGAATCTTTTTACAATTCCTTGATCTGCATGTTTGAATAGCAGATCAATACATTGATCAGCTGAGAGTGCAGCCACCAACTGATGGGATTTGAATTTAGTTAGGAAGGAAGTCATATCACTCCTTCCTTGTATGAGGGTGAGCAGCTATTGTTCATGCCACTCCTTGTCATTCACTGGCCTAAAGTTTGCCAGCATCATCTTTTCAAATGCCTCCCAGGCCAGCCATGAGCCTGCCATAGCTATGGTCTGGCTTATTGTTGTTGCCAGATGGGCTGCATCTCCTTTGGTCATCTTGGACACCATGGCTTTCACCATGGTTTCACCTGGGAGGGTGGCAGTGTTCTCTGTCTTCCACATGAGAACTTTGGACCATCATTCATTAAAGGTGTAGCCCCTTTGTCCTTCAAAGTTTCTGGGGTCTGTGATGATTTTGGACACCTTGGGTGCACTTGACCCTGCTGCTCCTCCACCAGTTGCTGTCGGTCTGGCAGCAAGGGTCCTTACTTGGCTGACTAGAGTGCCAACCATTGCTTCGAGATCTTTTATCTTACTGGCTGCTACAATAAGCTGGTTACTTTCCTGTGTGACCCATGTTTCTGCCTGGGTCAATCTGTTGATAAGGTTTTCTTTCTTGCCTTCTACTCTGGCAAGGTAATTCCCTAACTCTACCACCAATCTAGCCCAATCGTCAGTCCCAGCTGTGAGTTGGGAGATGATGTTGGTGAGTTCTTGGAGAAGAGACATTGTTATTGTGCTTTTCAGAAATACTTTACTTTTTTGGTAGGTTTTAGCCAAATCCTAGACCCTAAGGGCTGCTGCCTGCTAATCTCCTTCTTGTATTTCCTCCTATTCCTTTTCTTAGGTGCTGGGGGCTCCTGCACCAGTTCTGGCTCTAATGAGGGTATGCAAGAGTTGATATCTGGTGTGAATAGGTGTTTGTCTAGACTGAGGGTTGAGCAGATGAAGGACAAAGGGGATACCCTGAAGACTCTGTCCAATTCTTGTTGGTGGCAGAATAGATTCCACTCATATTCCAGCCACTCATCGTCAAGGTACAGGTTGTGGACATGTTGTAGCAGGAGGAAATGCTGTGGGGTTGATAAGCATGAGATGGTTGAGCCGATGGATGGCCCTTCTATCTCTTTCTGTCTGAAGTAAAGTGCAGGGTCTTCCAACAATGTGCTGCTGGTGAGATCTCTGGGGTTGTTCTCTATCCAGGTACCTGTGAATCCAATCTCTGGCTATTCTAAATAACCCCAGAAATCCTGCTTGAACTGCCTCTCTGAATCCTTCTGACATTCTCTTGTCAGGTAATCCGCTAGCTCCCATAACTGTACTATGGGGAGATCTAGGTCACCTTGGTCATTTGGATCATCTACTACTTCCCGATTGGCTACTAGATAATGGTATATAATCTGTAGGGCTAGGGGGAGAACAGAGGGTACAGATGGTACTTGATGCCTGTGAGAGGAATGCAGCTGTGCAGGTGTCCACTTTAAACTTACTTCTTTCTAGTTGATGAGGCTAGGAAGTGTGAGGTACAAATGTCAGAGCTTGTTCTAATAATACAACCCTAAACCGGAGAGCATCTCATTTGAGGGTAAGCTTTTGGATGTTTATAAGTTGTGATGGGTGTGAATGGAGTAATGGGCTTGTAGAGGTGCCTATGTTATCCCTTGCTGAGGCTAGCTAGTAGAGGGGAGAACACCAAGAGAACAAGCTGAGGGCTTCAGCATTGTTCCCTGGCCTTTATATACTATTCTAATGTACAGCCACCTAGGTATGGACCAACTGTCTAAGTATGGTAAGCCCTTATCAATGCCTCATGGCGATGGTGATCAGCAATCCTATGCTGCCACAGCAGAGATTAACTACCACCTCCTATATGGCATTTTCTATCAAAGAAGAGAAGAGAAGCATCCAGAAAGATTCAGATGGGCAGAAATTAAAGGGCACTGGGTCAGGGCACAAATGAAGAGTGGAAATGAAAAGGGATCCAAACAGGAAACTAGTTCCCATACCTTAGGAGCACAATAGATTCCCGAATATACTGCCAAGGGCCACAGGTGATGGCATAGGCTGTACTTCGTTACCTGTGCTCTGTTTAGGTGGTCTTTGGACTCTTTAATACCTAGCGTCTCCTGGCATCATCATATGACTGGTCACATGGACTGCGAATGAAGTAAATGTGTCCATGCACAAAGAGAAAAGAGGAAGAAAATGGATAAATTATATGTTACCTTGGGCAACTAGTGCCCATGCAACATGACTGTAACAATAGCAGCAGTTGATACTGGGATCTAATCATTTTCTTTCAGTTTCTTATACTCTACAAAGTTATCCCTATATGGGGTGAAATGCATTGAAGCATCAGAGTTAAGTATCCATAGGTTGTTTTTATACTTGCAACTCATATTATTAGATGTTCATGGGCAGGAGCAATCAAGTCTGATTGCAGGTAAAGCATGTTGTATACTATGAACATGCAGTGAGGGCAGTATACTACAACTAACTACTTGATCTGAATTTGAAAATAAGGCATCAAAAGTAGGAAGTGAGTGTCTGATACAAGGAGGTGAACTGTGTCCATATCTTGATTGAGCCCAGTAGCAGTGGTGATGTCAGCATTCATGGTGTCCATTCCTTCTGACCTATAAATATCAATAATATCATCCATATTTCATGAATCAGCAGGAGGCAGCATAATCTCCCTCTTGCAAGATCAGTGGGCATGCTTCTTTGGATGTGGGATATCATCATCCAAGTCTACTACCTTTGGGTGAATGGATATCATTCAGTCTAAGGACTGAATAGTCTCACTACTTGAGGTCATTTCAAGCCAGTGGGTGAGAAATACTGCTTGCTAGATCTGAGGATCCACAGATGGGCCTTGTTGACCTTGGTAGAGGTGAGTCAGGGTATGCAAGAGGGCACACAGGTCTGGAGTAGTAGCAGTGGTGATAAAGATGGGGGGATGGGTGATGGTGGCAGAGGCAATGTAAGCATTGTCCTTGCTCTTCTTCTTACCATAGCAGATTTTATGCTTTCCCTTATCCCTGTTAGAGAACTCTCTCTACTGCTGCTGTGGCTTTTCAGGCTGCTGCTATTGCTGAAAGTTAGGGTCATTGCCCTTATGGCAGACTGCACTGATCTTTTGGGCTTGTTGCCCATGATCACATCCTTTACCTTCATCCATTTGCCATTGTTGCCATGAGAGGATAGTGGCTTTGGTGATGGTCACAATCATAGGATTGATGGCTTTCCCATCCTTATCCTTTACTTGAGCTAATGTCTGGAAGACTACATCCATGATATGAGGGAGCTTTGCAAGAAGCATCATGCCTTGGACTTTGTTGTTGAAATGATAGTCCATGATGCTAAGCCTTGCAAAGAGGATCTTGATCTTGGCAAGTATAGGTTCAGGATGCTTGTCCCCTAGGATCATGACTTCCTGCAGCTCTTTGAACAAAGAGTATGCATCTGCAATGGACACTGTCTTAAATTTATCCTTGAGCATGGTTATCAGATCACTGGCATTGGTATATGAAGAATATTTCTACTTGATTGCATCACTGAGCATCAGGCAGATGCTTTTCAGAATGGTGTCATTGGCTTTCTTCCATTGGATCCAGGACTCAGTAGCAGTCCTGATCTTAGTGGGGGTAGCCTTTTTATCACCTTTGTCTGAGGGTACTTCTGGGTATGGGATTTCCATAGCCCAGGAGCATCTGGTAGAGGTGAGAGTGTTCTTTAGGAAAGACATGTTTGATAATCTGTAATGGCACAAGTTAGCAACAGATCATATAAACCTAGGTTCAGTAACCCTAGGTGAATTCATTCTTCATGAACTGTATTTTACTGCATTCAATGGGAACAGAATTCCATCTTGTCTGGTTAGGCCACATCCAAGTTTGACTATGAGATGAACATCAGAGTGCACTATCCAGGGCTCATAACCTGTTGAAACAGATAGGCTATTACATCTCAGAGAATTCCTAATAGACTCACTGAGTGGTAGTCAAGAGATATTCACAGGTTGTGGTTAAGAGTTAAGAGTTATTAGAACTCAGATGACTGAGTTTGAACTTACATCTACTAACAAGTATGGTAATACTATATGTGGTAGATTAAAGTATGTAAAATGAAGTGCTACACTTAGGTGCACATTCAACAAAAAGATCTGGTCATCAGAGTCTGACTCAATGTCATTGATCTCCAGAGTATCTTTCTTTGCCAGTCTATCTAGGCTTTCATTGTCAAGACCAGTGAGGTCAGCAACAGGGATAGGGGAGCTAAGGCAAGGATAGTAAGGGATTATATGGAATGTTACATAGCACAGTCTGAAGACTAAGCCATCTAGCTCTGCCAATAGATATGACCCTCCAGTAGTCCAGTGAAGGACTATCATAGGTCTGATGTACCTAGGCTTCATCTTCCAGTTTAGTTCCTTCTTGATGTATGTATTATGCATGAGGACCAGACTTTCAGGATGGATATTGAAGTTCTTGATTCTATTTTTGAATGTAGCCTTGAAATGCTTGATTGACTTGAAATGGGCTTTGGCTATCCATTCCTGAATCATCTTCAGATTCTCCTGATGCTTTTGGAGCTGTCAAGCTCACCAAGCAATTAGGTCAAACTGGGTCAGCTACTCAGTTTCTGTGAGAGGGACAAGAAAAGTAGCTTTGGTGAGGTTAAATGGGAAGAGGGGCTTGATGCCATGAGCCATAAAATAAGGAGAAAGACCTATTGAGTGGGCAATGGTGACATGCTTGGCCCAAAAGACCAAGTGAGCAGTTGCATGTTAGTGCAACTCTTCCTCAGGGGGACTTTTAATAATGGACTTCTAGACATCAAGATGACACTATTCAACCATCCTATTCACCTGGGAGTTGTATGGGAATATGCAGATGTGGCAGATGCCATACCAGTTGGCAAGGATCTCTAAAGATTAGAGAAAGGCAGAACCATTGTCAGTAACAATCTCAGAGATAGGACCCCAATAACAGAGGGGGTCTTTGAAAATGAAGGTGGCCAGGACTAATCCTTTTTTGGATCTGAGCATATACTATTCTGGGTAGACGATAAGAGTGCAGCATGCCTATATAATGTAGCAATACCCATCAGAGTGGGGCATCAGCATGGTGTCAATATAAACTTTATGGAAGAGACTGCCAACCATGGGAACAGTCAGAGATATATGAAAACAGGTGGTCTGGCGGATCTGACACTTGTGACAGGTCCATATAAACCATTTAACATCTTCAACCAATATAGGTCACCAGAAGTGAAGGAGTAGACAGGTCCAGACTGTGAAGATATCCTTATGCCTGAGGTCATTATGAGCCTCCTTAATCAGTCTGAATATCTGATCGTCAGGTATGACAAGCTAATGATGTCCATGAGGCTTTTTATGCCAGAGATAGTCATGAAGTATGAAAAATCAAGTGACTGAGGTCATAAATGCACAGAACTCTATATCAAAGAGATGGGCAGGCCTAATATGGGTCTGCAGGAAGGAGTGGATAAGGTTGATGTGTGCCTCCTTTTTTAAGGCCTATTATGAGTCAAGGGTTTCTCTTTGGGTGCCCTCACCTCTTTTCTTCACTCACCATCTATGCCTTTCATGACTCTTCTGATGTCTTGTATTCATTGCAGCACACAATGAGGGGGACCTCTATTGTTCGATCATATGCCAATGACTTTATTCTATATACTAACACCAGTGGCTTCCCTCTTCCAGATATATTTTCAGACCACTAGTGACATTCTTCCTCTATTAGTAATTACCTTTCTTGATGACCTGGTCCATGCTCTGCTGATATACTCTATAAATAGGGTCCTCACATGTACTAGTACTACAGCTTGTTCTATGCAATCCATGTGCTAGAGCTCCTCCTCAGAACAGCCAATCACCCTATCTACTGTCTGAGTAATCTCTACCTTTGGATCTCAACATTCTCATTAAGAGTTCTTCCCTCTCAGTAAAAGGGACTATTCTTGTGATCATACTTTGCCATTACTAAGACTTTACAGGGAGAGCTGCATATTGTATACACCACTGCTAGATCATCTGCATAAAGGAGTGCCAAGGCTAGCATCTATGCAACTAAGTAAGAGTTGCCATCCAGGAGTCATGCTGACTACATCACTACCTGTGGATCTAGGACTACTCAGAGGAGTCTTCCATTGTTAGAAGCTATTGCCGATCTGTCTAGTTGTTTTAGCATGTTTGCATTAGGTGCTGTCGCACCGTAACAAGGCTTTTGAAGATCAAGAAATAGAAATAGAGTTTGGGACAGAGTTTCTGGATAAGGAGGTGGAGAAGACTGACATGCAAACAAGCGGGAAACAAGGAGGGTTCAGTGATAAGAGAAGGGAAGATGATAGTCTATGGAGAAAGAGACACCAGAGTACCATAGAGGCAGAGTGGAGTCTATAGAGAGCTGGAAACTAGAGATTGTAGAGGACAGAGGGTGGTCCATAGAGGAGTGGAGGTTGTAGTATATAGGCAGGGTGGAAATGTAGTTGTTGGCAAAGAGCATAGACAGAGGCAGCAACTAGTCATTCAGGAGGATGATAGCAAATGAGTATGTGTTATCCAACTAGTTCTTGATGTCTCCATCCTCCAGAGGATCTTTGTTGGATGGAGGACAGTGGGACTGTTACAGCCACAAGGGCATAACTGCAAAAGGTCATGAATTGCCTGTTATGGATCTTGCCAGTGGTCAGCACAAGATGGGATCTGGGGTGCAGACAGTGTGAATATGAAGGTCTTAGGGCTTGATGCCATGCCTGATCTGCATGTAGCTGGGCATAAGATGGTGGGTAAAGTGCAGTCCAGCTATGGTCTGTTATGAAGGGGGTATCATATGGTAACAAGGGTCAAGGGTTCCTGGTTACTTATGATGTAGTCTAGATCACATGATGTATATATGCTAAGGTATATAAAGCTTGGGATAGCTGAGGGCAACCTCAGTCTGTTCTATTGGGGTTTCCCCCTTAAGTAGAGTGAGCCCTAGCTCAGGGTGTTCCCCTGGGTTAGTGGATGTAGGTTGTGCCTCTCTGAATTTATTGTCCTTGTCCAGATGCCAACATAGCTCCTATATGTGTCTTCCCTAGGCTGATGCCTTAGGTTGTTCTAGGGGTTGTATCATGGATAGGCCATCAGAACCTACATGTCTTTCAGCCAGAATATGATGGAGATCAAAGTGAAAGAGGAGGATGCCTATGATCTATTGATTAATGGTTGCATTGGGCTATAGATCAGGGTTATTGATCATCTCCTTGACATACTTGATATCCATTTCCATGACCAGATTAGTGACTTCAAAGATAAAAACTCGGACTGATTGGAGCACCTGAAATAGGCCATATAACTCCAGCTTGACCTGAGAGTATCGACTCTTGACTAGGGTAAGGGATATGGACCCAAAACAGTTTGGGTAGCACTTTTCATCATTGCCCTCTTGTGACAAGATAAAATCAACAGCAATGATCAAGATGTCAACTGCAAGAACCACCTCCTGGCTGGACTCATAGTCCAGATGCCAGAGTATGGGGGACTTCATGATCTCATCCTTGAGATGAGCCATGGCTTTGTGCTGGTCATTGCCCCAATGAAAGGGGGTGCCCTTCCTGATCAACTGAACTAGTGGGTGGGCTATTGAGGTGAAATTATGGATGAAAATACAAACAACACTGCAGGTCCCTAAGAACCTATGGACTTGAATAAGGGTCTTGCACTTGGGTCAGTCCTGATACAACCCTAAAATCAGAGAGCATCTCACTTGGGGGTAAGCTTTGGTGTTCATAGGTTGCATGAGGTGTGTGAATGTAGTGGTGAAGTAAGGGGCTTGTGAAGGTGCTCTTATTCCCTTGCTAGTGCTAGCTAGTAGTGGGGGAAACACCAAGAGAACAAGCTGAGGACTTCAGTGTTGCTCCCTGGCCTTTATATACTGTCCTAATATACAGCTACTTGCATATATCTAACTATGGTAATTGTCCTGCTATGGTCAAACCCTTAGCCCTTATCAATGCCTCATGGTGATGGCAATCAGCAATCCTGTGCTGTCACAGCAGAGATTAACTGCCACCTGCTATGTGGCATCTTTTATCAAAGAAGAGAAGAAAAGCATTCAGAAAGATCTGGATGGGTGGAAATTAAAGGGCACTGGGTCAGGGCACAGATGAAGAGCAGAAATGAAAAAGACCCAAACAGGAAGCTAGTTCCCATGCCTTAGGAGTACAATAGATTCTGGAACCTACTGTCAAGAGCAACAGATAATGGCAAAGGCCATACTTTGTTATCTGCGCATTGTCTAGATGGTCTTTGGACTCTTTAATACCTAGTATCTCCTGGCATAATCACATGACTGATCACATGGACTGCAAATGAAGTAAATGTATCCATATGCAAAGAAAAAGAGGCCATGAAATAAATTATATGGTATCTTGGGCCTAGTGCCCATGTGACATGACCATAACAAGTTCTATATCTTCTGGACCTTAGCCTCATACAGAACTCATCCCTTGGCTGTGCATTTGTGGCCAATGATCATAGCATTGGGCATAGTGAGGACAAACTTTTTGGCAGATATAGTCACATTGACATTCTACAGATGCTGTAAAATGTGGTGAACAACAACAAGATGATTCCAAATAAACTTCCTGATCTCTGGGTTTTTAGGGATCATCTCATAGGATCTGTCCAGTCTTTGGTACCAAGTCTGCTTAGACTTCACTGGCAGGTCATCTACAAATGGCATGATGTGATGGGGGATTTCATCCTGTAAAATGAAAGCTATATTGACTTGGTAGATCTGGACCACACTAGTATGGCCTATAGGAAGAGTGGTAAGATAGTAAGGACCAAGAGGACTGTTAAAGGTGATTATATCCTGAGAGTCCACATGAAGCAGTCTCTGGTCATAACCTGTGAACAAGTCCATTATTCCATAGACTGCATACCCATCAAAGGACTTGGCTAGGTGCTCCACAAACAGTGGGACCAAGGAGTCCCTAATGGTGACAGCATTGAGCAGCTGTAGATCATGGGCCAGACAGAGCATCTGGCCATCCTACTTAAGCACACATAACTAGTGAGACTGATAAGCTATGGCAGACAGCTCATACACTCCTGAAGCTATGTGGTCTTTAATAATCTGTATCACCTAATCCCAAGCTTTTGGAGGGATAGGAATGTTATGAAGAATCCATAGAGTGTGGGGTACAGTCGGTATCTTGACTGGGGGAAAGTACTGCTCATCAAGCTGATCTTGCTTGGACAGAACCCAAGCAAAGGCCTTCTCATGATTGAGGATTATCCACTAGACTAATTTTAGTTCTTTGGGCCAAAGCCATTTTGCTGGGTCTAGATCTAAAGCATCAGCTTGCTTCTTTATAAAGCAAGTGCTGGGGATGAAGTCTAGGGGGTTGATAGGCAATGGAACAAGACCAGCAAGAGGGTTGTCTGGCAGTTGTTATAGCACCCAATACTCTTTGTTGAGGGATGCCACTATGGGATGAACCTTTTTGGTGACTGGCTTGTAGATAAAGCAGTGTCAAGAGGTGTCAAAGGGTAAGACTAAATTGAAGGCAAGGACTTATGAACTGCTGAGAGAGGATTGGGTGGAGGAAAGGAAAGGATATATGGAGGACTGGAGCAGAGCAGAAATGAAGCTAGAAAAGAAGGGTGTAATAACAGTAGAGCATATGGAAGACCAGCATGGGGCTGAGGACAGAATATTAGAACTAGACAGAGAAGGAGCACCCACAAGAGGGTGCTTGAAACATATGATGGTGCCAAAAGCTACTTGTAGGTTGTGGAACTCTCCCCTACCTCTTGGTGGATCATTGATTCCTAAAAACCCTATTTGATATGGGTAGAACAGAAGAGACCATGCTTGTAGTGCAGACATCCCACAAGCCAGGAGTGAGTAGCCAGCTTATATTCCTTGCCTGTATTAGAGTCTTGGAGTGTGATGGTTTGACTCCCATCAGGGAAGTCATTGGTAGACATGCTCATAAAACAATGGAAAGATTGACCAAGGAGCAGATCAAAGTTGGCCCAAGGGATCACTTGGACCTATGAGCAGATTTTACCAGCATCAAGATTCAATCAAATATGCTGGTCAGACCTTACAGGCAGGTTGAGCAATTCCCAAATCCATTTGGACATGGCAACAATCTCAGACCCTATATCCAAGACTGCAGTAAGAGTATGGTCAGTATCTGCTACTTTTATCTCCAGCAAGTGCAAGGGCAGATTATGATATCTGATGATGAGTCCTTCATCATTTCAGTTGACTCAATCACTGAACTTGTGTCACACAGCAGCAGGATTATGACCAGCAAGTTCATTAACCTATACAATATTAGCAGCTGTAGCTGAAACACACTTAGTGGTGGAAGTATTGCAGAACTGCTTGCACATGTCTAGTGCCATGAAGAGGAGATCTTTTATGGAGACTAGGATGGTGGTTCCAAGGATCTGGTCCAGAACCTACTTAGGTGCAGTCTTGTCTTCCAAGGGGAAGGAGTATCTGAACTGGCCAGGAGGGACAACAGAAGTGTTAGTGGGTATAGAACAAACTGGTTGATTAGATTTGGGGGTGGAAGATGGAGAAGAGGAGATCAGAGGTGGCACAATCTCAGTGATCCTTGATGGGCTAGTGGTCAAGGCATTGGCTGCCCCCACTGACAGTGAGGATACCTCCCTGACTACCTTTGCTGGTCTAGGGCCAGAACAGTCAGTGTTATGAGCAGGGACTTCAACTCTGTTGAAGCAGACTTGTTTCACTTTCTCCTTTACCTTTTTGACTCAGAAGTTGGTGAGGGCATGGACCATATAAGCCTTTAGCTCTTCATCTGTCTCAGAGTCTGAGCCCTGATTCCAGGTCTCAGATGGGGACAGGAAGACCAAAGGCTCTATATCTAAGAAAGCATCAGTTTCAAAATCATGGAGAGATAGAATGCCAGTAGTAACTGTAGTGGGTGCAGATGCAGGCATCTGGGATGTGAGATGATCTATGCATCCCTTGAGGCCACACACACTGGTGACACACAGAATATGCTTCCCATCAGGAAGGTATATCTAGCCATCCATGCCTTAGGTTGCTCTGTCACCTCTAATGTATACATCTATCTGTGGATAGCTATCCATGAAATGGCTAGGGTCATTGCAGAATGTGCAGTTCCTAGGAGTTCAGCTCTATATGGCAACTTGCTTCTGCTTGACCACTGGAGTCAATGCAGGTGCTGGTAGGGCAGGCATAGCCCATATGGGGTAGTAAGGAGATAAAGAAGGTGTGCTTGTCTATTCAGAGGACAAGAGTAGATGAAGTACTAAGCCTGAGATGAGAAACTCAGCTGTGTTGCATGCATCCTTTAAATCATATGGGTTGGAAGGATGGTGGTCCAGTTTCTTGAATAGTAGGTATTGCTGGACCTGGACCTCTAGCTTGGCTAGAAGACTGGCCATGAAGAAAGCATCTTGGTCCAAGTCTGAGAGCTTCTTCATATTGACCAAGAGGGTTGCTATCTTCCAGAACTTGCATAGGTAGGTGCTTAGGTCTTGCAAGGAGCACATTGGTTTCATTTGCTACTCCTGAATGAGATACTGGATGTTGATGCAACTATACTAGTTAATTGGGTCACAACTAGGGTAGAGTTTCTTTACAGCATCAACAAATGTTGCCTAAATAGGGGGGTTGGTGGTTGTCTCATCAAGAAGCTTCCAACTGTCAGCTTTCTTGGCATCAGCATACCAAATGGCTGCCTTAATGGTATCCTCTGCATTGAGACCAGCTTGATCAGCCAGTGTTTCCACTTCCTTAAGAAAGTTCAGTACTCTATCTATCATGAAGTTCAGAGCTTTGGAGGAGCCCCAAAGCAGCATGAGAAAGGCTGGGTTTGCCATTAGGACTGATATAGGAGGTGGAACAGGTGCAGGTGGTATAAGAGTGGATAAAGATGGTATAGATGGAGCTGGACGTAATCCGAGTGGAACAACAGTCAAGGCAGAAGGGCTAGGTGTTGCTTTAATGAAGCTAAATGGTAGGCTGAGTAGGCAAAAGGATATTTCAGATGGTTGAAGAAGATCATTCAGGAATAGGGATAAGGAGGAGTTAGAGAAGGAGTGCAAGGACCAAGGAGATGATTCTCTACTCCAAGGTGTGAGATTGAAGGAAAAAAAGGTCCCCCTTTGTCTTGGGGGTATAGATTCTATAAATGTACCAGAGATAAGGACCTCAAGGTCTCTGTCACTGGCTAAGTTGTCTTCAGGGGTTATAAGTCTTGAAATCTGGCTTTCAGCAACAGATGACAGGTCAGTCTGATCCACCTGTTCCAAGTAGTTAAGAGGAGTGTTTGGCAGAGTGGTAAGTTTGCTGTCAATGTCAGTTACACCTGTGACACTTAGATGTAGGTGTTGTTGGTTGTCAGGAGAGACCAAATGAAACAAGTTTGACTCTTCACCAATTTGTAAATTGTAAAAATAGTTGAGTAAGTTTTCCAACTCCTGGCATTAGGTAGTAGGTCGAAGACTTCATTGTCTGGAATCCCTTTATGAGTCTCTCATAGTGGGCTCCAGTTGAAGAACTCTAAGTCCTGCTGAAAGCATCTAAGGGGTCTTCCTACAGGTCCTAGGGATATGTGTGTGTGGGGAGAGTGATAGGTTTGCCCCAAAAGGGACTCAATATGAAGGAGGATAGAACAGTGGAAGTCCTCAAGCTAAGGGCCAGCCAGGAGAATACTAGGAAGGGGGTCTGGTGTGTAAGACTGGAGATCCAATCTGTTGTTAACAGAGTCAATGGTTGGTAAGATATATGTGGGGCAGTAGGATATGAGCAGAACAAAAACAGTGATGGTAATGGTAGCAGTGGATGGTCAGTGTGTGGTTGGACAGTGATGAGCAAATGGAAGCTGACTTTCTTAATCTTGCTATACTAGATTTATAGTCTCAGGCATACCTGAGACTCTGTATATGAAATTGGAAAGTCAGTAACAATTCCATGTGAGACTATAAATCCATATGTAAGTCCAAAACCAAATGGTAAGTAGTGTTGATGGTTCAGTCTATGAGACCGAAGTCTGAGACTGACTGTATAGTCCAATGTACTTCCAATTCCATGTCAGTCTATATATAGGGTGATGGGAAGATATAAAGGACTGTAAAGGAGCTAAGAACAGGTGACAAAAACATAGAAATTAAAGGAAAGTAACTGTAGAGACACACTGGTCTCTACACTGCTATTTGATAAAACAAAGTACTTCTGCTATAATTGTGAGAGGACAGGACATTTCTCGAAAGATTGTAAGACCCCAAAAGTATGAAGAGATCCCTTGATAAAGTGCCCTGAGTGTGGTTTCATTGGGAGCAGACATAGAAACATCTGCTCTCACTGAAAACCCTGGACCTCTGCCACCCCCAGCAGAAAAATGAGAAAAGTCATCCATTGGGAAGAAGTCCTCTCAAATGAAAAAGAAGATATGGGCACCATCTCTTCAGCATTGGTCCGAAGAGCAGGTAAATCCACTACATTCAGACCTGACTGGGAAAATAAAGGAAAAGGAAAGGGGGTTGACCTCTTCAAATGCCCCTTACTAAAAATAGTAAGGGAAATGAATTTTGAAGAAGCCCAGGCCTGGCTTCAGGACTATGAAGGTCTTGCTGGGAAGGGAAAAGGCCATGCCTGAAGGGCCCTAGGAGCCCCAAAGGCATATTATCTAATAGATACTTCAACCTCTTGATAGAAGAAACTGAGGAAATGGAGGTAATTAATTTCATATAGCCATCAGAGGGGTCCCTTTATGGGCTCACCAGGAATGTTAAACCTGGGCTAAATTCCTCTTTACCTCCCTCCCCTTTGAAGTAAAATGTCATTTTCCCAAATGATATTTTTGTTAGGAATCTCAAAGTTAACAAGGAGATTGATACAACCCTAAACCAGAGAGCATCTCACTTGAGGGTAAGCCTGGGTGTTTGTAGGTTGTGGTGGGTGTGAATGGAGTAATGGGCTTGTAAGGTGCCTATGTTATCCCTTGCTAAGGCTAGCTAGTAGAGAGAAGAACACCAAGAGAACAAGCTGAGGGCTTCAGCATTGTCCCCTGGCCTTTATATACTATTCTAATGTACAGCCACCTGGGCGCGGACCACCTATCTAAGTATGGTAAATCTCCTACTATGGTCAAACTCTTGACCCTTATCTATGCCTCATGGCGACTGTGATCAGCAATCCTGTGCTGCCACAGCAGAGATTAACTGCCACCTCCTGTGTGGTGTCTTCTATCAAAGAAGAGAAGAGAAGCATCCAGAAAGATCTGGATGAGCGGAAATTAAAGGGCACTGGGTTAGGGCATAAATGAAGAGTGGAAGTTAAAAGAACCCAAACAGGAAACTAGTTCCCATGCATTAGGAGTGCAATAGATTTCAGAACCTACTGCCAAGGGCGACAGGTGATGGCAAAGGCTGTACTTTGTTACCTGTGCTCTGTCTAGGTGGTCTTTGGACTCTTTAATACCTAGTGTCTCCTGATGTCATCACATGACTAGTCATGTGGGCTGTGAATGAAGTAAACACGTCCGTGCACAAAGAGAGAAAGAAAAGGAAAAAGAATAAATTATCCCTGTAGTGTGACGTGACCATAACAGAGATACTTCTCAAAATTCACATTGCACTCTATAATAAAAGGTCTGAAAGAAGCTACATAAGAGCAGAAGCTCTGCTTGACAGTGGAGCAAATGCAGTATTTGTGGACTGAAAATGGGCCAATGACATCAACCTCCCTTTGGTTAAGCTCCATCATGAAATACCCATTTATAATATAGACAGAACAAAGAACTTGGCAGGCAGTATTATGTATGCTGCTGAACTGGTATTGGAATTCCAAGGACATCATGAAAAGATAATGGCAGAAGTCACAGATCTTGGAAAGAATCAGTTTATTTTAGGGTATGAATGGCTAAAGCATCACAACCCCAAGATCGACTAGTTAAAGGGCATAGTAAAAATGACTTGCTGCCTCTGACACTGCCACCACTTACAGAATAAGCTGGTATTCCTCTGCCTTCTGGAAAAGGAGGAAGAGGATGTACAATACCAAGTTCACACCACAATCAAGGTGCTAGAGACACAAGAATCAAAAAGGGAAAAGATGATTGAGGAACTGGTTCCTCATGAATATAGGAAGTATTTTGGATAGTTCTTGAAAAAGAAAAGTAAGTGCATGCCCATCAGAAAGCCATGGGACCATGGGATTGACCTAAAAGAATTGTTTACTCCCAAGAAGGGTCAACTCATCCCCCTATCAGTAATGGAACAAGAAGAAGTCAAAGCTTTTCTACATAATTAGCTAGCTAAGGGGTATATATGACCCTCAAAGTCACCACAAACCTTTCCAGTCTTCTTTGTTCCAAAGAAAGACAGCAAAAAGCACATGGTACAGGATTACTACTACCTCAATGAACATATCATCAAAAATAATTATCTGCTCCTATTAATCTCCCAACTGATGGATAAGCTAAAGGGAGCAAAGTTATTTACTAAAATGGATCTCCAATGGGGATATAACAACATCTGAACTTGTGAAGGCAACAAATGGAAAGCAGCATTTGTCACATTCAAGAGAGTGTTTGAGCCCCTCATGATGTACTTTGGACTTTGCAACTCCCTGGCCATGTTTCAGGCCATAATGAATGAGATCTTTGCTGATATGGATGACATTTGTGTCATCTATGTTGATGACCTATTTGTGAAGCCCAAAAAGTGCTTCTTCCACATTAAAGAGATGGACTTCTTGGGAATGATTATCTTACCAGAAGGGATTAAGATGGATCCAGCTAAGGTTGATGCCATAATGAAATTGTCAGTTCCTACAAAAGTCAGGGATGTCAGAAGTTTCCTAGGACTGGCAAACTTCTATCACAGATTCATTTCTGAATACAGTAAGGTGGCTAGACCACTTCATGACCTGACAAAGAAGGACAAGGCCTTTCTCTGGGATGAGGTGTGCCAGCATGCCTTTGACATGTTGAAGCAAGCCTTCACCACCACATCCATCCTTGCCTATTCCAACATTGACTGTCAATTCCATATAGAAAGTGATTCCTTGGACTATGCAACCAGGGCTATTTTATCTATATTAAAAGAAGACAAGTGGCATCCAGTGGTGTACTCCAGCCACTCTATGATCCCAGAAGAATGGAACTACCCCATTGCTGACAAGGAAATGCTAGGCATTATCCAAGTGCTCAAGCAATGGTGGCATTACCTAGAAGATGCCAAGTTACTGTTCAAGGTCTGGAATGACCACAATAATTTAAGGTTCTTCATGACATGCCAGGATCTCAATTGCTGCCAGGTGCAGTGGATGCAATATCTAACTCAATTTGACATGGTGTGGGTATATAAATCTGGTACCTCAATGGCAAAGGCCAATATATTGAGTCATTACCTAGACCATGCTGAAGAAATTAAGGAAGATAATAAAGGGATTATTATTATATCCACAGACAAGATTAGAGCAACCCCCTACTCAGACAAGCTCTCAATTATGGATGAAGGGGTACAACTTAGACATAAAATATTTCTGGAAACATGCAAGTTATGTGAAAGGAACATAAGGGATCTTGAAAAGAAGTGGGATATCCAAGAGGAGCAAGACAGCTGCCTCAGTGACCACCACAGTTGGATCTATGTCCCCAAATCATTGCTGCTTTGAATGGAAGTTGTCCACAAGCACCACAATATGCCCATTATGGGGGCATCCAGAACAAGAGAAAATGCTTGAAGCATTACAACATAATTATTGGTGGTCTGGCTTAGCCACCTTCATCAGAGATTATATTGCTAGATGTGACACATGCCAATGGTTTAAGGGAACAGGTACTGTACCAGCCAGCAAGCTCATTCCCTTACCAGTTCTATCCAGTCCATGGGAGGATATCATAGCAGATTTCATTACTGACCTCCCCCTCTCTCACAGATTCAATGCTCTTTTGACAGTGGTTGACCAGTTCAGCAAGGAAGTAGAGCTGATCCCATGCACCAAGGCCATCAGCACCATTGACATGGCCAAGTTATTTATACAGAACATATGGAAGCATCACGGCCTTTCAAAGTCCATAACTACAGACTGAGGTCCACAGTTCACATCACAGATAATGCAAAATATTAACAAGCAACTTAGCATCAAAATGCATCTCTTGACTGCCTTCCATCTACAAATAGATAGGCAATGTTATGGCTGCAAGGGCATAACTGCAAAAGGTCATGAATCACCCACAATGGATCTTGCCAGTGGTCAGCGCAAGATGAGATCTGGAGCACAGACAGTGTGGATATGAAGGTCTTAGGGCTTGATGCCATGCCTGATCTGTATATAGCTGGGTGTAAGATGGTGAGTAGTCCACAGCACAGCTATGATCTGTTATGAAGGGAATATCATGTGATGATAAGGGTCTAGGATTTCCCAGTGGCTAAAGTAGTCGCCTAGATCATATGATGTATATATGCTAAGGTATATAAGGCTTGGAACAGCTGAGGGCAACCTCAGTCTGTTCTCTTGGGGTTTCCCCCTCAAGTAGAGTGAGCCCTAGCTCAGGGCATTCCCCTGGGTTAGTGGGTGTAGGTTGTGCCTCTCTAAATTCATCGTCCTCATCCAGATGCCAACATGGCTTCTATACATGTCTTCCCTTGGCTGATGCCTTGGGTTGTTCTAGGGGTTGTATGAGGCAATTAGAAGTTGCTAACCAAGAGATCGGGAAGTTTTTAAGAATGTGTTGCTTTGACTACCAAAAAGAATGGTCAGACTGGCTTTCAATCACACAGTATTGCATGAATTCCAGAATTTCTTCTTCTATGAAGAAGACTCCTTTTAGTATCACCTATACTTATCCAATGCAGCTCGTCTATATTGATGACATAATGATATTTACCAAAACAGATAACCAAGAAGAACATGACCAGATCATGTTAGAAGTCCTCAGACACCTCAAAGAAAACAATTTATTTATAAAGCCAGAAAAGTGCTTCTTTCACATCAAAGAGGTAGATTTCTTGGGAATGATTGTTTTCCCAGAAGGGATAAAGATGGACCCAGCCAAGGTTGATGCCATAATGAAATGGCCAGTCCCTGCTAAAGTTAAGGACGTCAGAAGTTTCCTAGGGTTTGGCAAGCTTCTATCGCAGGTTCATCTCTGATTATAGTAAAGTGACTAGATCACTCCATGACCTGATGAAGAAGGACAAAACCTTCCTATTGGATGAGGTGTGCCAGCATGCCTTTAACATGTTGAAGCAAGCCTTCACAACCACATCCATCCTTGCTTATCCTGACATAGATTGTCAATTCCATGTAGAAAGTCATTTCTCGGATTATACAACCAGGGCTATTTTAAGCATATTAAAAGAAGATAAGTGGCATCCAGTGGTGTACTCTAGCCACTCTATGACCCCAGAAGAACAGAACTACCCCATTGCTGATAAAGAGATGCTAGGCATCATTCAAGCACTAGAGCAATGGTGGCATTATCTAGAAAGTGCCAAGTTACCATTTGAGGTCTAAAATGACCACAATAACTTAAGGTTCTTCATGACATGCCAAGATTTAAATCACCACCAAGCACGGTGGGCACAATATCTTACTCAATTCAACATGGTATGGGTATACAAACCCGGTGCCTTAATGGCAAAAGCTGACACATTAAGTCATCACCCAGACCATGCCGAAGGGATTGAGGAAGATAACAAAGGGATAATTGTTATTTCCCCAGACAAGATGAGAGCAACCCCCTTGGAGGGCACGCTCTTGATCACAGATGAAGGGGCTCAACTTAGACATAAAATATTCCTGGAAACATGCAAGTTATGAGAAAGGAACATAAGGGAACTTGAGAAGAAGTGGGGAATCCAGGAGGAGCATGACAGCTGCCTTAGTGACCACCACGGCAGAGTTTATGTCCCTGAATCATTACTGCTTCAGATGGAAGTTGTCCAGAAGCATCATGATATGCCTATTATGGGGCACCTAGGGTAAGAAAAAATGCTTGAAGCATTGCAACATACTTATTGGTGGTCTGGTCTTGCCACATTTGTCAGAAATTATATCGCTAGTTGTGACATATGTCAATAGTTTAAGGGAACAGGTGCCATACCAGCTGGCAGACTCATTTCTTTACTGGTTCCGTCCAGTCTGTGGGAGGACATCACCATAGACTTCATCACTAACCTCCCCCTCTCTCATGGATTCGATGCCATCTTGATGGTGGTCAACTGGTTCAGCAAGGAAGTAGAGCTGATCCCCTGTACCAAGGCAATCAGTGCCATTGACACAGCTAAGTTATTTATGCAACACATTTGAAAGCATCATGGCCTTCCAAAATCTATAACAATGGACAGGGGTCTGCAGTTCACATCACAGGTGATGCAAAACATCAATAAACAACTCAGCATTGAAATGCATCTCTCAACCACCTTCCACCCACAGACAGACAGACAGTTGGACGTTGCCAATCAAGAGATCGGGAAGTTTTTGAAAATATATTGCTTTAACCACCAAGAAGAATGGTCAGACTGGCTTCTGATCACACAGTATAGCATGAACTCCAAGGTCTCTTCCACTATGTGGAAGACTTGATTTTCTCTCACCCACACTTATCCAATGCAGTTGGGCACCGAAGCTGTCACTGGAAGTAGTATGGCTCCTGCAGTGGATGAGTTCTCTGCAACCTTGGAAGATGTGTAACACAACCTCCTGCAAGCACAGGAGAGAATGAAAAAACAGGCAAACAAGCATTGTTCCGATGCCCCTATCTATGAAGTGGGCCAGCTAGTCTGGCTATCAATGGAGAACTTGAGGCTCACAAGAGCTTCAAAGAAGTTGACTGAGCATTGGCTAGGGCCATACAAGATTATGGCCTTAGCAGGCCCCAACATGGTTATATTATTGCTGCCAAAGACGCTACAAATTCACCCTACAGTCAATGTTTTTCAGATGAAACCCTATAAGGAATGTCTCAAGGGGCAAGTCCCTTGACATCTGGGCCTGGTTGTTGTAACCAAGGACAGAGACTTTGAGTGGGAAGTAGATTATTTGGTGGCTAGTCACCAGAACAGAACGTGCTTGAAATATTTAGTCCACTAGAAGGGTTTTGGGGATGAGGATAGAACTTGGGAGCCTACCAAGAACCTCAGTAATGTATGGGATGCACTAAAGGCTTTTCACCATGCCCATCCCTCCATCCCACGATCACTCACAATTGACCCAATGGACTTTCTCCTCTTATGTACCAGGATAGACTTTGACACTGACCTGCCAAAGCGGGGCCTCCCTTTCAATGTCTTGGATATGGCCAGTGCTCCATGAGTGCCTGGCTTGTCTGGTAATCCAAGCCTTAGGAGGGGGGTAGTGTTATGGTCACATTGCACAGGCACTAGTTGCCCAAGGTAATGTATAATTTATCCATTTTCTTTCTCTTTTCTCTTTACATATGGACATATTTACTTCATTCATAGTCCACATGACCAGTCATGTGATGACACCAGGAGATGCTAGGTATTAAAGAGTCCAAAGACCATCTAGACAGAGCACAGGTAACAAAGTATGGCCTATGCCGTCACCTGTGGCCCTTGGCAGTAGATTTGGGAATCTATTGTGCTCCTAAGGCATAGGAACTAGTTTCCTATTTGGGTCCCTTTTCATTTCTGCTCTTCATTTGTGCCCTGACCTAGCACCCTTTAATTTCCACCCATCTGAATCTTTCCAGATGCTTCTCTTCTCTTCTTTGATAGAAGATGCCACACAGGAGGTGGTAGTTAATCTCCACTGTGGCAGCACAGGATTGCTGATCGCTGTCACCATAAGGCATTGATAAGGGCTTAGGGTTTGACCATAGCAGGACATTTACCATACTTAGATAGTTGGTCTGTGCCCAGGTGGCTGTACATTAGAATAGTATATAAAGGCCAGGGAACAATGCTGAAGCCCTCAGCTTGTTCTCTTGGTGTTCCCCCCTCTACTAGCTAGCCTCAGCAAGGAATAATATAGGCACCTCTACAAGCCCATTACTCCATTCACACCCATCGCAACTTACAAACATTCAAAAGCTTACCCTCAAGTGAGACACTCTCCGGTTTAGGGTTGTATCAGCTCTAGTTATCTATATAGTTGAAATAGGACGATGCCTAGTTAAATGGAGAGATGAGCATAATAAAATGTATCTCCTAGACTTGCATAGTGTTGGACATATATCTAATTCAGATATTTGACTAGTATCAATGGACACTCTACTACAATATGATGTTAAGATCCAAGAGGATGCTAAAGCCCTAAGGATGTTATATGGCAATGGAACCACCCTAGCCACATTCACTCCAGGATGTATCAGTAAATTAATATACACTCTGAAGGCTGAGCCTCTCAATACTCATCCCCACATTCTGGTGATGAAGTCCCAGATCACTTATGATCCCATACATAAATACATGGGTTACCCCTCCTATGAAGTCATTTGCCATGCAAAGAAGCATGTAAAAAATATGCCAGAAGTTGTAATCTTAACAGAATATCCTATTTGTCCTGGTTGCACACTAGGCAAACTTCCTAACAGGAGTTTCCCTCCTACTGAGTGACATGCTACTCACCCATTTGAGTTGATTCACTCAGACCTAAAGTCCTTCCCTGTCAAATCATATTGATGATACCAATATATAATCATATTCCTAGATGACTATACATCAATGGCATGGGTAATCTATATGAGAAATAAAAATAATGCCCTTAAAAGCACTTGTCATTTCCTCCAGATGGTGAATACTCAATTTAATGTCAAAGTCAAAGGATGGATGTTGGATGCTGGGGGAGAATACAAGTCCAACACATTCGATGAACTGCTCAAAGAATAGGGGATTGCTATATATCAAAGTGCCCCACACACTTCACAATAGAACAGTTGCATAGAATGGCTGATGCACACTTTAATGGACAAAGCTGAGATGATGCACCATATGGCCTGCATTCCAGCAAGCTGGTGGGAATTCTCCATTGAGCATGCAACCCACCTATATAATAGAACACCACTCAGGCATTATAATTGGAAAATGCCATATAAGATACTATTTGACCAACAGCCTAATATAGCCCACCTTCATGTATTTAGTTATGCTATCTATGTGCATCTCCTAGAGGATATGCAGGCCAACAAAATGGCCCCTAAGTCAGAGTTAATGATATATCTAGGGGTAGCACTAGGAAATGCAATAAACTTTCTCTTCATGAAAAGTTCCTCCACCACCCTCTTTACATCTGCACAAGCCATCTTCAATGAAGAGTGCTTTCCAAAGTGTGATAAAAAGCACTCACACTCTAAGGCACTACTATCTATGCCAGAATCTAATGAGCATAAGAAGCCTTTCAGGCCACCACTGCCCTCTGATACTGAAGTCAATATACCTGACTGACCAACTGTCTGGAGCCTGACTCCTCCAGTCCCTCCTCGCATGCCTTCACCTCACCTGACACCTCCTCCACTTATGCATCCTCAAAAAGAGAGACCGGTAGGACCACCAGTGATCCCTCCTTTTCCTAGATGATCTGGTCAAGAGTACAAGCCTCCCACTTGTCCTAATAATATGTATGATGACAACCAACACCCAGTGGAGCAGACAAAGGAGATCAAGTGCAAATTGCACTGGCATAATATTATTACTGGTAAAGAATCAGGCCTATCAATGCCTGGAGATCTTCCCAGCACACCCACATCAGTGCCCTATACCCCATCTCCTACTCCTAGTGAATCTGATGTCAATCAGTTATGCCACAAAGGGGGGAGTGGACTTGCCACATATTTAATATCAAAGGCTATACAGCTAGACACTGCAGAAACCAAGCTGATATGTGAATGGACCTATAGGGACATTCAAAAACTACCCTCAGCTGAGCAAAAGGAGTGGATCGATGCCTGCAAACAAGAGCTAGAAATGCTCAAGCAGTGCAAAGTCTATGAGCTAGTTGATTCACCCAAAGGGCAAAAGGTCATCAAGAATCATTGGGTTTTTAATGTTAAACCTGGCTTAGGCCACAAACACATATGACTAGTAGCCAAAGGCTTCTCCCAAGTTGAAGGAATTGACTTTGACAAGATATTTTCCCCAGTAGTAAGATTTGAGACTATGCAGCTCATGCTAGTACTCACATCCTTAGAAAACTGGCACATCAAGTCTCTTGACATTCATAGTGTCTATCTATATGGCAAGCTGAATGAAGAGATCTACATGTCCCAACCAAAGGGATTTGTAATCCCTGAATAGAAGCACAAAGTACTTCAATTACTACATGCATTATATGGCCTTAAACAAGCTGGATTAGCCTGATGGGAGACTCTCAACAAGTCCATGAGAGATCTCAGATTTGAACAACTCAAATCTAATGCTGGAATTTTCCTCTTCAGGAAGAAAGGCACCTTGATTATGATAGCCATCATATATGTCAACAATGCTCTATTCTGTGGCCCCAATAAAGCCATTGTTGATGAGGTCAAAGCTGCCTTCATGAGCAAGTGGAAATGCAGAAATCTAGGTCCTGCAAAGGAATTCCTTTACATAAGAATCAGATGATAAGGAAGCAAGATCCTCCTAGATCAATGCTCCTATCTTGATAAAGTAGTCGAATGATTCAGGTTAAAGGATGCTAAAATTACACCCACATCTTTGCCTTAGGGATACTATCCCTCTAACTACAGTGGTGTTGTGGACCCTGCATTGAGATCACAGTTCTAGCAGATGATTGGTTCTCTTCTCTATATCATGCTAGGCACTTGCCCAGACATTGCCTATGCAGTTATAACTCTATCCAAGCATTTGGCCAAGCCATGCCAGGAACATCTTGATAAGGCATTATACATTTGCCAATATCTACTTGGGACTAGACATTACTTCCTCATATTTGATGGTTCCACACAAGCAGGCCTTATCGCCTTTTTGGACTTGGATTGGGGAATCAATCCCATCAATTGTTACTCTCAGACAGGCTGGTTCATCAAACTGGCCAATGGAATATTCAGTTGGAAGTTGAGGAAGCAAAACTGCATTGCCTACTCCTCCACTGAAGTAGAGTATATTTCTTTGTCTGATTGTTCTAACCAACTCAAATGGTTGCAATCACTACTTGAGGAACTTGGCTACAATCTAACCCCTATCCTACTCTGTGGTGATAATCAGGAATCTATCTTTATGGCATTCAACCCTATTACAAAAGCCAGATCAAAACATATTGATATTAAATGGCATGCTATTCATGACTATATAGCCAACAAAGAGATAGAGTTATTCTTCATCAATGGATAGCACAACCCAGCAGATTTGTTTACCAAGAATCTTGGCCATGTTAGATTCAAGGAACTAAGATCCCAACTGGGCTTAGTCTTCTATAGTGTGCCATAAGATGACCAGTGAACTCACCAATGTGTATGATAGAAGATATACTTAGCAAGGGGGAGTGTTGAATGTGCACCTAAGTGTAGCACTTCATTTTACATACTTTAATCTACCACATATAGTATTACCATACTTGTCAGTAAATATAAGTTCAAACTCAGTCATCTGAGTTCTAATAACTCTTGACTCTCAATCACAACCTATGAATGTCTCTTGACTACCACTCAGTGAGTCTGTTAGGAATCCTCTGAGATGTAACAGCCTATCTGTTTCAACACTTTTGACCTTAGTCTTACTCTCCCTACCCTCTGTTTCTCTTGCTCTCTGTTTTACCCCAGACTTCAACTGGTGCTCTCTAATATATATCAAAAAGCTAAAAACATAAACAACAGACACTTGCTCTCCCCTCTCCATATACCATCTCTCACTCCATCTCATAAAACACCAAAAACAAAAGATAAAACCACAAAAAATATAAAATATAAAAACAAAGTCCATTTCTCCTTTTCTATATCTCCCTGTGACTCTGAATATGTATTCTGCCCTTTATTTGTGCAACTGAGACACTGTACCCTTTTGTTACTATGAACTGAACCAATATCCAATAAGACTGGCAGGTATAGATAAAGGTAGATGACTGACAAAGACAAGTCAAGTGGTATCTTGCACTAAAGCACAATAATTGACCTGACTGATAAGTGTAGATGAAGAAAGATGACTGACAAAGAAAAGCTGAGTGGTACCTTGTGTACTACTTGAGCCTAAAACTTATAGGCTCAGAATTTTTTCATTTTCATTTTCCTTTTACTTCCCTTAGAGTTTCAGATCTTACTTTTGTTTTTTGGACTTCAAGCAGAGACTGGCCATGCCATTATACAAACAGAAAGGCTATCCATTGGACCAATGGGATAGCTACTCTAGAGATCCAGAATCATGCTCAGTTCACTGATTAGCACATCAAGGGTGGCCAATGCCTTGTTTTCCTTGACCTCTAGCATCTTGATGTCCACCCAGATCTGGAACAGACAGGCCTACAGCACATTGGCCTACCACAGCAGACCCTCAATGTGCCCAATGTGCTCCTTGGACTTGGGAGGCACAACATGCTTGATCTTTACCCTGCCCTTGCCCTTGCCCTTGACCAGAGTCAGTGCTTTGTCCTCTTCTGCCTCTTCCTTAGTGTCCTCAATCAAGATGGGCATGCCAGTCCACTTGCTGGGTCTGGACTTTATCTGACTCCAGATCACCTTCTTTGCAGTGGGGGTGGCTGCAAAGGAGTTTTAGCCCTTCCCATGTGCAGTCCAGCCCTTACTCACCTTTTGCTTGTCTAACCAGTTGCTTTCTGAACATGGACTATCCTACCAACAGGGAACACTTGACCCAGTGCATGTAGCATAGCTGGCATGCAGTACCAGATCCCTTGCTGCAGAGCTGGCCCACCCAGATGCACTGGTCACAGACAGCCCATGCTCCTTCTTCACCCCAGACTGGCCATAAGAATGGGGTTACCTTGATCTTCTTTCCTATGGCAGTATCCTCTTCTTTGGCCTCCTCCTTATGCCCCCACTATTATGCCATTAGCTTGAGTTGTATGCAATCCCACAGCTATGCACCTTCAGCCTGAATAACATAATAGACATCATGTCTAACATCATCCCAGACCTCTATGCCCCCTCTGTTCCCTTGTGACCTACTACTTTCTATACCCCCTGCTCCTCCTTGGCCTTGACTCACGTGCTCCTCTTGTCCTTGGCTAGCATGACCTCTTCCTCCTCTTGAGCTGGTGCCATGGCCAGGTTGACATGATGGGTCCACTTGAAGGCCTTCTGCTCTGTGACTCACAAATGTTTAGTGATCTCATCAGGAAGGCTAACATCAAGCATGATGTCAGCCATGATGGTGGTCATGGCATTCCATTCTTCTTGTGGTGCTCCTTAGTGTATCCCCTTCTCAAGTAAAAACAGCTACTTACCAGGGCAGTCTGAAACCATGCAATCCAGTTGTTCTGCTCTTCCTGCAGGTTGCTCACATCATCTGGCCACACCTGTGACTCAGCATTCAATTTTATGGTGGCTGCTGCCCATCAATTCTTGAGCTGGCAGCAGTATGTGGCTCTGGCATCAGCAAGTTAGTGGCTGCAGGCGATTTGGCTTTCCATTGTTGAAGTGGTGGTGGTAGAGAGAGAGAGACAGAGAGTCTTAGTGAAATAGATTAGTGAGTTGTGACTCATCCAATTTGAACTCCACACCATGTCATGCACACAGCCACTTGGTCTGACTGAGGGTAGTCAGTAGCAAAATTCCCACAGATATAGAGACCAGTGTATCTCTACAGTTATATTCCTTTAATTTCTATGTTTTTATCACCCATTCTTAGCTCCTTTATAGTTCTTTATATCTTCCCATCACTCTATATATAGACTGACCTGGAATTGAGAGTACATCAGACTACATGGTCAGTCTTGGACTTCAGTCTCATAGACTGAACTGTCAACACTACTTACCATTTGATTTTGAACTTATATGTGGACTTATAGTCTCACATGGAATTGTTACCAACTTTTCAATTTCATATACAGAGTCTTAGGTATGCCTGGGACTATAAATCTGATGTAGTGAGATTAGAAAAGTCAGCTCCCATTTGCTCATCACCATTCAACCACACACCAACCATTCACCACTACCATTTCTATCACTATTTTCATTCCACTCATATCCTATCACCTCATGTATACCTTACTGCCCATCAACCCCATTAATGACAGATTAGACCTCTGGTCTTACACATCAGACCCCCTTCCCAGTGTTCTCCTGGCTGGCCCTTGGCTTAAGGACTTTCACTATCCTATCCTCCTTCATATTGAGTTCGTTTTGGAGCAAATCTATTACTCTTCCCACATATATATACTTCTAGGACCTGTAGAAAGACCCCTTAGGTGCTTTCAGCAGGACTTAGAGTTCTTTAGCAGCTTGCTTTATGCTATGTCAATATATTTGGGTTGCACCTCAGGGTTCCCAAGTTCCTCTGCACTCCCCTAGCAAGAAGTTTCATCAGATCTTCCCACTCTCCTTATATGCAGAGTTCTTCTATGAATATGTCAAGGCTGTCAGGGTATCCTTTGGCCCACATATACCTCTTTACAATTCCTTGATCTGCATGCTTGAACAGTAGATCAATGCATTAATCAGCTGGTAGCTGTGCCATCATCTGATGGGCTTGGAACTTTGTTAAGAATGATGTCATGTTGCTCTTTTCTTGTATGAGTGATAGTAGTTGCTGCTTATGCCACTCCTTGTCATTTACTGGCCTGAAGTTGACTAGCATTACCTTTTTGAATGCATCCCAAGTGGATCAGGACCCTGTCATTGCTGCCACTTGGCTTATGGTTTGGGCAATGTAGATGTTATGGTTACATCACACAGGCACTTGCTACCCAAGATATCATATAATTTATTTCATGGCCTCTTTTTCTTCGTGTATGGATGCATTTACTTTATTTGCAGTCCATGTAATCTATCACATAATGATGCCAGGAGATGCTAGGTATTAAAGAGTCTAAAGACCACCTAGACAGAGCACAGGTAATAAAGTATGGCCTTTGCCATCACCTATCACCCTTGGTAGTAGGTTCCAGAATCTATTGCACTTCTAAGGTGTGGGAACTAGCTTCCTGTTTGGGTCTTATTCATTTCCACTCTTCATTTGCACCCTAACCCAGTGCCCATTCATTTCCACTCATCTAGATCTTTCCAGATGCTTCTCTTCTCTTCTTTGATAGAAGATGCCATATAGAAGATGGCAGTTAATCTCCACTATGGCAGCACAGGATTGCTGATCACCATCACCATGAGGCATTGACAAGGGCTAAGGGTTTGACTATAGCAGGATAATTACCATACTTAGATAGTTGGTCCATGCCCAGGTGGCTGTACAGTACTAGCATATATATAGGCCAGGGGACAATGCTGAAGCCCTCAGCTTGTTCTCTTGGTGTTTCCCCCACTACTAGCTAGCCCTAGTAAGGAAATACAGAGCACCTCTACAAGTCCCTTACTTCATCCTTTACCACACACCTTGTGTGACCTATAAACATGCCAAAGCTGATACAACCCTAAATCAGAGAGTATCTCACTTGAGGGTAAGCTTGGTGTGTTTGTAGGTCATGGTGGTGTAGAGTGGAGTAATGGGCTTGTGTAGGTGCCTATGTTATCCCTTGCTAAGACTAGCTAGTAGAGGGGAGAACACCAAGAGAACAAGCTGAGGGCTTCAGTGTTGTTCTCTGGCCTATATATACTATTCTAATGTACAGCCACCTGGGCACAGACCAACTATCTAAGTATGGTAAATCTCCTACTATGGTCAAACCCTTGACCCTTGTCTATGCCTCATGGCAACAGCAATCAGCAATCCTGTGCTGCCACAGTAGAGATTAACTGCCACCTCCTGTGTGGTGTCTTCTATCAAAGAAGAGAAGAGAAGCATCCGGAAAGATCCGGATGAGTGGAAATTAAAGGGTGCTGGGTTAGGGTGCAAATGAAGAGCGGAAATGAAATAAACCCAAACAGGAAACTAGTTCCCACGCATTAGAAGTGCAATAGATTTCAGAACCTACTGCCAAGGGTGACAGGTGACAGCAAAGGCCATACTTCATTACCTATGCTCTGTCTAGGTGGTCTTTGGACTCTTTAATACCTAGCATCTCCTGGTGTCATCACGTGACTGGTCATGTGGGCTGTGAATGAAGTAAATGCATCCATGTGCGAAGAGAAGAAGAGAAAGAAATAAATAAATTATACCCATAGTGTGACATGACCATAACACTATCCCCCTCCTAAGGCTCAGATTTCCAGATGAGCCAGGTGTTCATGGAGCACTGGCCATATCCAAGATGTTGAAAGGGAGGCCCTGCTCCAGTGGGTCGGTGAGAAAATCTATTCATTTAAATAGTTGGAGAAAGTCCAGCAGGTCAATTGTGAGCAACCGAGAGATGGAGGGATGGGCACAGTGGAAAGCCTTTAGTGCATCCTTCACATTACCAAGGTTCTTGGTAGGCTCCCAAGTCCTATCCTCGTCCCCAAAACCCTTCCAGTGAACTAAATATTTCAAGCACATCCCATTCTGGTGGCTAGCCATCAAATAATCTACTTTCCACTCGAAGTCTTTGTCCTTGGTAATAAAAACCGGGTCTGGGCATCGAGGGACTTGCCCCTCGAGACGTTCCTTATAGGGTTTCACCCAGGAAACATTAACCGTGGGGTGGATTCGTAGCATCTTTGGTAGTAATAATGTCACTGCATTTGGGCCTGCTAGAGCGATGATCTTATATGGCCCCAGCCAACGCTCAGTCAATTTCTTTGAAGCTCTTGCGAGCCTCAAGTTCTCCATTGAGAGCCAGACTAGCTGGCCAACTTCATAGATAGGGGCATTGAAATGATGCTTGTCTGCCTGTTTCTTCATTTTCTCCTGAGCTTGCAGGAGGTTGTGGTGCACTTCTTCCAGGGTTGTGGAGAACTCGTCCACTGTGGGGGCCATACTACTTCTGGCAACAGCTTCGGTGCCCAGCCACATTGAATAAGTATAGGTAAGAGAAAATGGAGTCTTCTTCGTGGAAGAAGAGATCCTGGAATTCATGCTGTACTGTGCGATCAGAAGCCAATCCAACCATTCTTCTTGGTGGTCAAAGCAATACATTCTCAAAAACTTCCTGATCTCCTGATTCGTGACTTCTGATTGCCTGTCTGTTTGCAGGTGGAAGGCGGTGGAGAGATGCATTTCGATGCCAAGTTGTTTATTAATATTTTGCATCACCTATGATGCAAACTATGGACCTCAGTCCGTAGTTATGGACTTTGAAAGGCTGTGGTGCTTCCAAACATGTTGCATAAATAACTTGGCCATGTCAATGGTGCTGATTGCCTTGGTGCATGGGATCAGCTCTACTTCCTTGCTGAATCGGTTGACCACTGTCAAGATGGTGTCGAATCTGTGAGAGAGGGGGAGGTCGGTAATGAAATCTACAGTAATATCCTCCCACAGACCAGATGGAACTGGTAAAGGAATGAGCCTGCCGGTGGGTGTAGCACCTATTCCCTTAAACCATTGGCAAGTGTCACATCTAGCGACATAGTCTTTGACAAAAGTAGCAAGGCCAGACCATCAATAATTATGTTGTAATGCTTCAAGCATCTTCTCTTATCCTGGATGCCCTATAATGGGCATATCATGGTGCTTCCAGATGACTTCCATCCGAAGCAGTAATGATTCAGGGATATATACTCTGCCATGGTGGTCACTGAGGCAGCCATCATGCTCCTCCTGGATTCCCCACTTCCTTTCAAGTTCCCTTATGTCCCTTTCACATAACTTGCACGTTTCCAGAAATATTTTATGATGAAGCTATACCCCTTCATCCATAATTGAGAGTGTGCCCTCTAGGGGGGTTGCTCTAATCTTGTCCAGGGATATAATGATTATCCCTTTGTTATCTTCCTTGATTCCTTCAGCGTGATCCGGGCGATGACTTAATGCGTTGGCTTTTGCCATTGAGGTACCGGGTTTGTATATCCACGCCATGTTGAATTGGATAAGATATTATACCCACCACGCTTGGCGGTGATTCAAATCTTGGTGCGTCATGAAAAATCTTAAGTTATTATGGTCATTCCAGACCTCGAATGGGAACTTGGCTCCTTCTAGGTAGTGTTGTCATTGCTCCAATGCTTGGATGATGCCTAGCATTTCTTTATTGGCAATGGGGTAGTTCCGTTCTTTGGGGGTCATAGAGTGACTGGAGTATGCCACTGGATACCACTTATCTTCTTTTAATATACTTAAAACAGCCCTGGTTGTATAATCCAAGGAATCACTTTCTATGCAGAATTGACAATCAATGTCGGGATAGGCAAGGATGGGTGTGGTGGTGAAGGCTTGCTTTAATGTGTCGAAGGTATGCTGGCATGCTTCGTCCCATAGGAAGGCCTTGTCCTTCTTTGTCAGGTCATGAAGTGGTCTAGCCACTTTACTATATTCAGATATGAACCTGCAATAGAAGTTGGCCAGTCCTAGAAAGCTTCTTATGTCCTTGACCTTTGTGGGAACTGGCCATTTCATTATGGCATCTATCTTGGCCAGGTCCATCTTTATCCCTTCCGGAGAAACAATCATTCCCAAAAAGTCTACCTCTTTGATGTGGAAGAAGCACTTTTCTGGCTTTATGAACAAATTGTTTTCTTCAAGGTGCCTGAGGACCTCCAGCACGATCCAGTCATGCTCTTCCTGGTTATCTGTTTTTGTAAATACCATGATGTCATTGATATAGACGACACAGACATCATCCATATTGGCGAAGATCTCATTCATCATCGCCTGAAAGGTGGCAGGGGAGTTGCAGAGTCTGAAATATATCACGAGTGGCTCAAATACTCCTTTGAATGTGACGAAGGCTGCTTTCCATTTATCTCCTTCGTGGATTCAGATGTTGTTGTACCCCCATCTGAGATCCATCTTGGTAAATAATTTTGCTCCCTTTAATTTATCCACTAATTGGGAGATCAGCAGGAGCGGATAGTTATTTTTGATGGTATGCTCATTAAGGTAATGGTAATCCTATACCATGCGCTTTTTGCTGTCTTTCTTCGGAACAAAGAAGACCGGAGAGGTTTGTGGCGACTTAGATGGCTGTATATACCCCTTAGCCAGCTGATCATCTAGAAAAGTTTTGACTTCTTCTTGTTCTGTTACTGATAGAGGGATGAGTCGACCCTTCTTTGGATTAAATGTTTCTTTCAGGTCGATCCCATGATCCCATGGTTTCCTGATGGGCATGCGCTCACTTTCCTTCTTTGAGAACCATCCAAAATACTTCTTGTATTCATGAGGAACCAGCTCCTCAACCGTCTTTTCCCTTTTTGGTTCTTGTGCTTCTAGCACCTTTATGGTGGCATGGATTTGATATTGGAAGTCCTCCTCTTCCTTTTCTAGGATGTGGAGTAACACCAGCTTATCCTGCAAGTGATGGCAGTGTCGAGGGCAGCAGGTCATTTTTACTGTGCCCTTTGACCAATCTATCTTAGGGTTGTGCCATTTCAACCATTCATATCCCAGAATGAATTGGTTTTTCCCCAAGTCTGTTACTTCTGCTGTTATCTTTTCTCAGTGTCCTTGGAATTCCAATACCAGTTCCACAGCGTGTGTAATGCTGCCTGCTGAATTCTTTGTTCCATCCACATTGTAAACTGATATCTCATGGCAGAGTCTCATCAAAGGGAGTCTGACATCATTAGCCCATTTTCGGTCCACAAATACTGCATTAGCCCCACTGTCTAGCAGTGCCTCAGCTCTTATGTAATTCTTTTCAGACCTTTCCACGTAGAGCACAATGTGAATATGGAGAAGTATTTTCTTATCAATTTTTAGGTTTTTAACAAAAATATCATCCAGAAAAATGACTTCTTGCTTCAGATTAGGAGGTAAAAAGGAATTAAGCCCAGGTTTATCATCCCTGGCGAGCCCTATAGGGGACCCCTCTGACGGCTGTGTGAAAATTTCTTTTTCCATTTCCTCAGTTATTTCCACTGAGAGGTTGAAATACCTATTTGGTGATGCACCTTTGGGGCTTCTGGGGCCCTTCAGACATGGCCTTTTCCCTTCCTGGCAAGACCTTCATAGTCTCTGAACCAGGCTCAGGCTTCTTCAAAGTTCATTTCCCTTACTGTTTTAGGCAAGGGGCATTTGGAGGGGTCTACCTCCTTTCCTTTGTCTTTCTGGTTTGCTCCAGGTGTAGTGGACTTACCCACTCCTCTGACTAGTGCAGAAGACGTGGTGCCCATATCAGTTTCTTCTTCATCCGAGGGGACTTCTTCCCATCAAACGACCTTCCTCATTCTCCTGCCAGAAGGTATAGCTGGAGCATGGGGTTTCCAGTGCAAGCAGGTGTTCCTATGCCTGCCGCCTAGAAAGCCACACTCACTATATTTTACTGAGGGGTCTCCTCAGACTTTCAGGGCCTTATAATCTTTGGAGAAATGCCCTTGCCCACCACAGTTGTAGCAGGTATATCTTGTTTTATCGAACGCGGGCCGCTTTTGTGCCACATTGATATCCATAGCATTTGGGTCATGCCTTGGGGTTCCCGAGTTCCTCTGCATTCCCCTAGCAAGAAGCTTCATCAGGTCTTCCCGCTCTCCTTGGATTCGGAGCTCATCCATGAACTCCTTGAGATTGTCGGGGTAACCCTTGGCCTGGACGTATCTCTTCACAATTCCTTGATCTGCATGTTTGTACAGCAGATCGATGCATTGATCAATTGGCAGTGCTGCTACCAGTTGATGTGATTTGAACTTTGTAAGGAAGGAGATCATATCACTCCTCCCTTGTGTGAGAGTGAGTAGCTGTTGTTTGTGCCACTCCTTGTTGTTTACTAGCCTAAAGTTCACCAGCATCATTTTCTCAAATGTCTCCTAGGCCGGCCAGCCCACCATTGCTGCTGCCTGGCTTATCATCATAGCAAGATGGGCTGTGTCTCCTTTTGTCATTCTAGATACCACAGCTTTTACTGCAGTTTCAGCTGGGAGGGCAGTAGCATTTTCCTCTTTCCACATAAGGACTTTCGACCACCATTCGTTAAAGGTGCAGCCCCTTTGTCCTTCAAAGGTTCTGGGGTCCGTGATTACTTTGGACAACTTGGGTGCACTGGGCCCTGTGGATCCACTGCCAGTTGCTGTCAGTCTGGTGGCAAGGATTCTTACTTGGCCGACAAGAGTGCCAACTGTTGCTTCAAGGTCTTTAATTTTCCCGGCTGCTACGATGAGCTGGTTACTTTCTTGTGTTGCCCTTATTTCAGCCTGGGCCAGGCAGTTGATGAGGTTCTCTTTCTCGCCTTCTACTCTGGCGAGGTAATTTCTGAGTTCTACTACCAATCTCACCCAATCGTCAGTTCCAGCTGCGAGTTGGGAGATGATGTTGGTGAGATTCTGGGGCAGTGACATTGTTATTTCAGAAGTATTTTACTCTCTTCGTGGGTCTCAATCAAATCCTCAATTCTAGTGGAGTCTGCCTGCTAATCTCTATCTCGTATTCCCTCCTGGTCCTTTTCTTTGGTGCTGGGGGCTCCTGCACCAGTTCTGGCTCTAATGAGGGTGTGCGAGAGTTGATATCTAGCATGAATAGGTATGCATCCGGGCTGGGAGTTGAGCAGGCAGAGGACAAAGGGGATACCCCGAAGACTCGATCTAACTCTTGTTGGTGGTGGAAGAGGTTCCACTCATATTCCAACCACTCATTGTCAAGGTAGGGGTCGACTGCTAGATGCGGTGGGAGGAAATACTACAAGGGTGGTGAGGGTGAGGTGGTTGAGCTGACAAATGGCCCTTCTATCTCTTCTTGTCAAAAGTAGAGTGTGGGGTCTGCTAACAACATGCTGCTGGCTAGTTCCCAGGGGTTGTTCACAGCCCAGGTACTGGTGAAGGCGACTTCTGGCTGCTCTAAGTAGCTCTGGAAATTCTCTTCAAACTACCTCTCTAAATCCGCCTGATGTTCTCTCATCAGGTGATCTGCTAGCTCCTGTAATTGTACTATGGGGAGATCTAGATCGCCTTGGTCATTTAGGTCATCTACTACTTCCTGGTTGGCTACTAGATATCAGTATACTATCTGTAGGGCTAGAGGGAGAACAGAGGGTATGGACAGCACTTGATGCCTATAAGAGGAATGTGGCTGTGCAGGTGTCCACCTAAAACTTACTTCTTCCTAGTTGATGAGGCTAGGGGGTGCGAGGTATGAACATAAGAGCTTGTTCTAATGATACAACCCTAAACCAGAGAGTGTCTCACTTGAGGGTAAGCTTGGTGTGTTCGTAGGTCATGGTGGTGTAGAGTGGAATAATGGGCTTGTGTAGGTGCCTATGTTATCCCTTGCTAAGACTAGCTAGTAGAGGGGAGAACACCAAGAGAACAAGCTGAGGACTTCAGCATTGTTCTCTGGCCTATATATACTATTCTAATGTACAGCCACCTGGGCACGGACCAACTATCTAAGTATGGTAAATCTCCTACTATGGTCAAACCCTTGACCCTTGTCTATACCTCATGGCGATGGCAATCAGCAATCCTGTGCTGCCACAGTGGAGATTAACTGCCACCTCCTGTGTGGTGTCTTCTATCAAAGAAGAGAAGAGAAGCATTCAGAAAGATCCAGATGAGCAGAAGTTAAAGGGCACTGGGTTAGGGTGCAAATGAAGAGCGGAAATGAAATAAACCCAAACAGGAAACTAGTTCCCGTGCATTAGAAGCGCAATAGATTCCAGAACCTACTGCCAAGGGCGACAGGTGACGGCAAAAGCTGTACTTCGTTACCTGTGCTCTATCTAGGTGGTCTTTGGACTTTTTAATACCTAGCGTCTCCTGGCATCATCATGTGACTGGTCACGTGGGCTGCAAATGAAGTAAATGCATCCGTGTGCGAGAAGAAGAAGAGAAATAAATAAATAAATTATACCCATAGTGCAACATGACTGTAACAAAAGCTTACCCTCAAGTGAGATGCTCTCTGGTTTAGGGTTGTATCATTAGAACAAGCTCTTATATTTGTACCTCGCCCTTCCTAGCCTTATCAACTAGGAAGAAGTAAGTTTACATGGATGCTCACACAAGCTGTTCTCATATGGGCATCAAGTGCCATCCATATCCCCTCTTCTCCCCCTAGCCTTACAGATTGTATACTGGTATCTAGTAGCCAATCGGAAAGTAGTAGATGATCCAAATGACCAAGGGAATATAGATTAGCTGGTAGTACAATTACAGGAGCTAGCAGAGTACCTCTCAAGAGAATGAGAGGCAGAATTAGGGAGGCAGTTCGAAGCTTGCTTCTGGGGCTATTTAGAGCAGCCAGAAGTCACCTTCACCAGTACCTGGGTTGAGAACAACCCCATGGATCTAGCCAGCAGTGCATTATCAGCAGACCCCACACTTTACTTTCATCAAAAAGAGATCAAAGAGCCATCATCCAGCTTAACTGTCTTATACTCATCCACCCTACAGCATTTCCTCCCACTGCAATAAGCAATAGACCCCTACCTTGATGACAAGTGGCTTGAGCATGAGTGGAACCTATTTCACTATCAGCAAGAGTTAGATTGAGTCTTCAGGGTATCCCCTTTATCAAGCACTGCCTCAACCTCTGGCCCAGATGTGCACCTGTTCATGCTAGATATCAACTCTTGCACACCCTCACTAGAGCCAGAACTGGTGCAGAAGCCCCCAGCATCTAAGAGGAAAAGGCAAAGGAGGGAGTATGAGAAAGAGATTAGTAGACAGGCACCCCTAGGATCTAGGATCTGGTTGAGACCAACAAAGAAAGTAAAGTACTTCTAAAGGAAATAACATGTTGCTTCCCCAAGATCTCACCAACATTATCTCCCAACTCATGTCTGGCACCAATGATTGGGCAAGATTAGTGGTGGAGTTAGAGAATTATTTCACTGGAGTAGAAGGTGATAAAGCCAATCTCGTCAACCACCTGGCCCAGGCAGAGCAAAGGGCAACCCAAGAAAGCAATCATCTTATCATGGCAGCTGGCAAGATAAAAGACCTTGAAACTGCAGTTGGAAACCTCATCAACCAAGTAAGAACCCTCGCCACCAGACCAACAGCAACTAGCAGCAGAAGTGCAGGGCCCTCTGTGCCCAAGTTGTCCAAAATCATCGCAGACCCCAGAAACTTCAAAGGACAAAAGGGCTGTACTTTCAATGAATGATGGTCTAAGGTTCTCATGTGGAAAACAGAGAATGCCACTGCCCTCCCAGAAGAGACTGCCATCAAAGTAGTCATCTTCAGAATGACCAAAGGAGATGCCACCTGCCTTGTGCAAATCATAAGTCAGGCAGCAGCCATAGTGGGCACATGGCCAGCCTGGGAGGCCTTCGAAAAAATGATGCTGGCAAACTTTAGGCCAGTCAATGACAAGAAGTGGCACAAGTAACAGCTGCTCACATTGGTGCAAGAAAAGAGTGATATGACCACTTTCCTCACCAAATTCAAATCGCACCAACTGATAGCAATGCTACCAGTTGACCAATGTATAGATCTGCTGTACAAACACACAGATCAAGGAATTGTAAAAAGATACATCTAGGCCAAGGGTTACCTGAATGATCTTAAAGAATTTGTGGAAGAACTCCATGTGCAAGGAGAGTGGGAGGACCTGATGAGACTCCTCACTTGGGGCATCCAAAGGAATTCCTTCAGATCAGGAAGGCATGACCCCAACACAATGGATATTGATGCAGTGGATTGGCACCTGTTAAACAACCAAGAACCAAAAAAGGGCATCTGTTTCAGATGTGGATAGATAGGCCACTGGTTAAAAGAGTGCAAAAACCCCACCATCAAGTGCCCAGAATGTCACTTCTTGAGTGGCAGCCATAGGAACGTTTGTTCCAAGTGGGTTCTAAGGGCCCCTACAAACCTGAATAAGGTGGGTAAGCAGATGAGGCAAGTCATCACTTGGGAAGAAGTCCTTAGTGATGAAGAAGATGTGGGCACTGCCTCTTCAGCATTGGTCCAAGGAGTGGGTAAGTCCACTATACCTGGACTGAATCGGGAAAACAAAGGAAAAGAACACGAACTTCCAAAACATGTTCATGAAATGAACTTTGAAGAAGTAAGGGCCTGGTTCTTAGACTATGAGAACCTTGCCAAGAAGGGAAAAGGCAGTGCCTGAAGGGCTCTGGGAATCCCAAAAGCACATCGCCTAATAGATACTCCAACCTCTCAGTAGAAGAAGCTGAGGAAATAGAGACAATTAATTTTACATAGCCATCAGAGGGGTCCCCACAAGGGCTCGCCAGGGACATTAAACCTGGGCTTAATTCCTCTTTATCTCCCCATCCTCCTCTGAAGCAAAATGTCATTTTCCCAGATGATATCTTTGTTAGGAATCTCAAAGTTAATAAGGAAATACTTCTCAATATTCACATTACACCCTATATGGAAAGGTCTGAAAGAAATTACATAAAGGCAGAAGCTCTGCTTGACAGCAGGGCCAATGCAGTATTTGTGGACCAAAAATAGACCAATGATGTCAAACTCCCTTTGGTGAAACTCTGCCACAAGATACCCATTTACAACATGGATGGAATGAAAAACTCAGCAGGCAGTATTACACATGCTGCAGAACTGGTACTGGAATTCCAAGGACATTGAGAGAAAATTACAGCAGAAGTAACAGATTTGGGCAAAAACCAATTCATCCTAGGATATGAATGGTTAAAATGCCATAATCCAAAAATAGACTGGTCAAAGGACACAGTAAAAATGACATGCTGCCCTCAACACTGCCACCACTTACAGGATAAGCTAATGTTCCTTCACCTCCTGAAAAAGGAAGAAGAGGATATACAGTATCAAGTTCATGCCACAATTAAAGCACTAGAAGCACAAGAATCAAAAAAGGAAAAGACAGTTGAGGAACTGGTCCCTCATGAGTACAAGAAGTATTTTGGACAGTTTTCAAAAAAGGAAAGTAAGTGTATGCCCATCAGAAAGCCATGAGATCATGGGATTGACCTAAAAGAATCATTCTCCCCTAAAAAGGGTCAACTCATCCCCCTATCAGTAACTGAACAAGAAGAGGTTAAAGCTTTTCTAGATGATCAGCTGGCTAAGGGGTATATATGGCCTTCTAAATCGCCACAAATCTCTCCAGTCTTTTTTGTTCCAAAGAAAGATGGCAAGAAACACATGGTATAGGACTACTACTATCTTAATGAACATACTGTCAAAAATAATTATCCACTCCCACTAATTTCCCAATTAGTGGATAAGCTAAGGGGAGTAAAACTATTTACCAAAATGGATCTCAGATGGGGGTACAACAATATTCAAATTCACAAAGGCAATGAATAGAAAGCAGCATTTGTCACATTCAAAGGAGTATTTGAGCTGCTCATGATGTACTTTGGACTTTGCAACTCTCCTGCCACCTTCCAAGCAATGATGAATGAGATCTTTGCTGATATGGACAACATCTGCATTGTCTATATTGATGACATAATAATATTTACAAAAACAGATAACCAAGAAGAACATGATCGAATTATGCTAGAAGTCCTCAGGTGTCTTGAAGAAAATAACTTATTCATCAAACCAGAAAAGTGTTTCTTCCATGTCAAAGAGGTAGACTTCTTGGGAATGATTGTTTCTTCAGAAGGGATAAAGATGGACCTGGCTAAAGTTAGCACCATCATGAAATGGCCAGTTTCCACAAAAGTCAAGAATGTCCGAAGCTTCCTAGGGTTGGCAAACTTCTATCGCAGATTCATTTCCAATTATAGCAAAGTGGCTAGACCACTCCATAACCTGATGAAGAAGGACAAGGCCTTCCTATGGGATGAAGCATGCCAGCATGCTTTCAATATGTTGAAGCAAGCCTTCACCACTGCACCTGTTCTTGCTTATCCTAACATTAATTGTCAATTCTGCATAGAAAGCGATTCCTCAGACTATACAACCAGGGCTGTTTTAAGTATATTAAAAGAAGACAAGTGGCATCCAGTGGCATATTTCAGCCACTCTATGACCCTAGAAGAACAGAACTACCCCATTGCTAATAAGGAAATGCTAGGCATTATCCAAGTACTTGAGTAATGATGGCATTACCTAGAAGGAGCCAAGTTACCATTCAAGGTCTGGAATGACCACAATAACTTAAGGTTCTTCATGACATGTCAAGATTTGAATCGCTGCCAAGTGTGGTGGGTGCAATATCTTACTCAATTCAATATGGTATGGATATACAAGTCTGGTGCTTTAATGGCAAAAGTTGACACATTAAGTCATCGACCAGATCATGCCAAGGGAATTGAGGAAGATAACAAAGGGATTATCATTATATTCCCAGACAAGATTAGAGCAACCCCCTATATAGGCAAGCTCTCAATTATGGATGAAGGGGTCCAACTTAGACATAAAATATTTCTGGAAACATGCAAGTTATATGAAAGGGACATAAAGGAACTTGAAAAGAAGTGGGATATTCAAGAGAAGCAAGACGGCTGCCTTAGTGACCACCATGGTAAAGTTTATGTCCCCAAATCATTACTACTTCAGATGGAAGTTGTCCATAAGCACCACAATATACCTATCATGGGCCATCCAGGACAGGAAAAAATGCTAGAAGTGTTACAACATAATTATTGGTGGTCTGGCATTGCCACCTTTGTCAAAAATTACATTGCTAGATGTGACACATGCCAACAGTTTAAGAGAACAGGTGCCATACTAGCCAGCAGGCTCATTCCTTTACTGGCTCTATCCAGTTCGTGGGAGGACATCACAGCAGACTTCATTACCGACCTCCCCCTTTCTTACAGATTTGACACCATCTTGATAGTGGTTGACTAGTTCAGCAAGGAAGTTGAGCTGATCCCATATATCAAGGCCATCAGCACTGTTGATATGGCCAAGTTATTTATGCAACATATATGAAAGCATCATGGTCTTCCAAAGTCCATAACTATGGATCACGGTCCACAGTTCGCATCACAAATGATGCAAAATATTAATAAACAACTTGGCATTGAGATGCATCTCTTGACCACCTTCCACCTGCAGACAGATGGGCAATCAGAAGTTGCAAATCGGAAGATCAGGAAGTTTTTGAGAATGTATTGCTTTGACCACCAAGAAGAATGGTCAGACTGGCTTCTGATCATACAGTACAGCATGAATTCCAAGGTCTCTTCTTCTATAAAGAAGACTCCCTTCTCACTTACCCATACTCCTCCAATGTGGTTGGGCACCAAAGCCATTGCCAGAAGTAGTATAGCCCCTCTCTCAGATGAGTTCTCTGCAATCTTGGAAGAAGTGCATTACAACCTCCTACAAGCTCAGGAGAAAATGAAGAAACAGACGGACAGGCATCATTCCAATGCTCCTATTTATGAAGTTGGCCAGCTAGTCTGGCTCTCTATGGAGAACTCGAGGCTCACAAGAGCTTCAAAGAAATTGACTAAGCAATGGCTAGGGCCATACAAGATCACAGCCTTAGCAGGTCCCAATGCAGTTATATTACTTCTACCAAAAATGCTACATATTCACCCTATGGTTAATGTTTCCCAGGTGAAACTCTATAAGGAATGCCTTGAGGGGCAAGTCCCTCAACACCTGGGCCTGGTTCTTGTAACCAAGGACAGAGACTTTGAGTGGGAAGTAGATTATTTGGTGGCTAGCCACCAGAACGGAACTCGCTTGAAATATTTAGTCTACTAGGAGGGTTTTGGGGACAAGGATAGAACTTGGGAGCCTGCCGAGAACCTTGGTAATGCGAAGGATACACTAAAGGCTTTCCACCATGCTCATTCCTCTGCCCCTTGGTCACTCACAATCAACCCACTAGACTTTCTCCAGCTATTTAAACAGACAGACTTTTACATCAATCTACCAGAGCAGGGCCTCTCTTTTAATGTCTTGAACATGACTGGTGCTGCATGAGCACCTGGCTTGTCTGGGAATCCAAGCCTTAGCAGGGGGGTAGTGTTATGGTTACATCGCACAGGCACTTACTGCCCAAGGTATCATATAATTTATTTCATGGCCTCTTTCTCTTTATGCATGGATGCATTTACTTCATTTGCAGTCCACATGATCTGTCACATGATGATGCCAGGAGATGCTAGGTATTAAAGAGTCCAAAGACCACCTAGACAGAACACAGGTAATGAAGTATGGCCTTTGCCATCACCTGTCACCCTTGGCAATAGGTTCCAGAATCTATTGCACTCCTAAGGCACAGGAACTAGCTTTCTGTTTGGGTCTTATTCATTTCCACTCTTCATTTGTGCCCTGACCCAACACCCATTCATTTCCACTCATCCAGATCTTTCTGGATGCTTCTCTTCTCTTCTTTGATAGAAGACACCACACAGGAGGTGGTAGTTAATCTCCACTGTGGCAGCATAGGATTTCTGATTGCCATCACCATGAGGCATTAACAAGGGCTAAGAGTTTGACCATAGCAGGATAATTACCATACTTAGATAGTTGGTCCATGCCCAGGTGGCTGTACAGTACTGGCATATATAGTGAGCAACAAAACTGTTCCAATAACTAACCTTGACACAGTGTGTGAAGTGCACTGCAAACACTCGTGGGAATTTCGCCAAGCTTTGGTGTGACCAAACAAAGTACAAACTCTTGGCTACCAATCCGCCCTTGGATCATGTGATTTGGCTCAGAGGCTGTGGAGTTATGGCC
>JBBPUK010000034.1:108960-123011 GCA_038094635.1 Tylopilus cervinicoccineus | reverse complement strand
CGAGGAGCATCGCGGTCGCGGGATTCCGAGGCAGCTGGCGCCGGAGCGTTGTAAGCGTCAGAGTATGGGTCCACGGGAGGAGCTGCAGCTTCACCGTATTGCGACTAAAGGAAGGAAAAAAAAAAAAAATTGTCAGCCAGCCGACGCCTGGGTGGGTATGTAGAACATACCATGATAGTTGAAGTTTGAGAAGAGAGTTTGCAGGTGTTTGTATCAAATTGAGATTCAAGTTCACACTCCGCGAGGATAAACCTTATTTTGTGGTACTGTATAGTTTTGTGAGCCCCCGTCTCTGCGACGTGCGACATACTCATCAACACACGTTGGCAAGACCAAGATGGTGAGCTGATTGTGCCAAGCAACGTTTAGACGTCGCATAAACGCGTTCTATGTGCAGGGTATCGACCTCAAGGCTCACCACGTCAAGAAGGCGCAACGAACAGCCCCAAAGAGTGAGGATCCCTACCTCCTCTTGCTAGTCAAGGTATGCTCGCATTGTCACCTTTAAAAGATCAATACTGACCGCCACTTAGTTGTACCGTTTCCTCGCACGACGTACCGATTCGAAATTCAACAAGGTCTCGCAACTCCGACTAGATTTAATGCCGTCGCACTCATGTGTCTTCCGTGCTATAGGCAATCCTTCATCGCCTTTTCCTCTCCAGAATCAACCGTCCCCCAATCTCGTTGTCAAGAATTGTAAAAGAGACGTCTTCCACCCCGGATCTCGCCTCCAAGACTATCGTAACAGTTGGATCTGTTACTGATGACATTCGTCTCATTGAGGTCCCAAAACTAACCGTGGCGGCACTTCGCTTCACCCAAGCAGCTAAAGAGCGTATCCTCAAGGCTGGTGGAGAGGCCCTCACTTTGGATCAACTTGCCCTGCGTTCACCTACTGGTTCCAACACGGTACTTCTAAGGGGCAAGAGGAACACTCGTGAAGCTGTCAAACACTTCGGCATGGGTCCCCACAAGCACAAGAAACCCTACACCATTTCCAAAGGGCGCAAGGTAAGTCCCCGCAAAGCCGAGCATAACTGCCGTTCTCATACTTTAACCATAGTTCGAGCGTGCTCGTGGTCGCCGAAAGTCTCGTGGCTTCAAGGTATAAGAAGCGTACAAAACCGAATGTGATCAGAGAGGGCACAGAGGATGTGCAATATGAGTGTTGCTATGAGACATTGTCGCCTCCCATGATACTTCGCACCTGTACGTCTCATCTATGCACAAGGTACATCCTCGAATGCGTCGACATGGTAACCGCTAAGGAAGTAACAATGTTTTATAATGCATATGCAGCATGCGTTTTCTACCGGTGAGATCCAAGCAAAAGGCGTAACATTTGTTCGATGATTGTAGGTCGGCTACCATCTCATCCGTTTGCTACCCTAGAAGCAACGGTCGCTCGAGTGTTTTCTTTTCACTGTAGAGTCGGTCACTTACTGGGGTGGCATTATCATCATCCATAGCATCGTTCCACTCCCTTTTCAAGGTCGGTACATCTGGTTCCATAGGATCGTCCAACTGATCAGGCGTGCGCAGATCGCCAAAATTAGGGTTCTCGATCCGCCATGTGATTATCTTCGAGTCTTCACCACCAGTAACGAGGACGTCATGCTAAAGACTATCAATTCAGGAAGAGACAAGTAAGCTAAGAACTCCACCTTTTCATCCCAACAGAGGGATCGAATAACTCCTGAATGCCCGCCGGCCCACACGGAGTGTACCGTCCATGGTGTTGTCACATCAGATAAATTGTTGCTAGTGATCAAGGCTAGGTCACCCCTGATGAGGTGATTAGGCGATGTTCCGGTGTGATCATGAAAAATGCACTGAACTCGTTGGAGCCAACGAACACCCCAAGTCCGTTATCTGCTTTATGTGTTGCATGCCCCTTGATAAGATAATCGGTGACCCAAGTGTGCCTGTGATCATGCAAAGAGGGGCTGCGAATATCCACGGACAACAACTGGTCCAGCTGGGATTGCAATAAGGACGTTTCGATTGTTCATTGGCACGAGACTCGCCTCACTAGACCAACAACTGAATGTCTCCATATCGCTTGCTGCCCAGATGCGTGTCCCGCGTGGGTTGCTTATCCACCCACCCTGCGAGATGCTGCAACCCCAGTTTCCAGCATGCAGCACGGCCTCGTCTTCGTCCGCCTCAAGAGCATTCGAGATGCTGACCAGTCCATCGGACGACATTGATAGTAACACATTACTAGAACTCGATGGGCGTTCACTTTTCATGAAATGCACGGCAGTGATATCGTCCGAGTGAGTTGAGCCATGAGAACGCAGCCGCGCTGCTGGATTTCGTGGATCCCTTGAAATTACAAGTAACATGCTTGTGGGAGATATTAACCTTCGTGCAGGGCTTACCAGTATATGATAAACGCATCCTCTCTTTGCAGGTCAGTCCCTGCAGCGACGAGCAAACCGTCGTACGATCCATCGCAACAGAGAAGGGGGCGTAGTCTCCCGGATGCTTCCACTGATGTCAAACAAAGTCTTTGAGTTGTTAAGGTACATATTTTCCGGGGACAGATATGGAGCACATACTTTTAATGCTGGCTGATGCACTTCTCTCATCCCATGCAATCACACAGCCATCCTTTCCGGATGAAAGGAGCATCTCGCGAGTAGATGCACCTAGACCAGGAATGGCACACATGTAAGTAGTTGCGTGTTCGTGACCCTTGAGGACACTCGTGGTGTGGAGAGTAGCTTTATCGAAAAGGTGGATCTGGTTGGATGGGGATGACGCGGAGGCGGCGTAAAAGTTGGCTATCTGGGTGAGTGAAAGTACATAGTTGTCTCCCGGAATATTTGTTTCATGCAGGGTTTGATTCGTGACTTTGAAGGGGGACGACCGCAGGAGCGACATATTCGTTGAGAAGTTAGAGGGTTTCCTATCCTGGATATGTTTCCGGTGATTGCCGATCCAGCAACGCCATGATGACACGTTCTCACTCCTCAGCGCTCTTAATTTTGCTACCTCAAACACTCTGCAGAAACCCTCACACTCCTTTGAACTACGCTCGTTTTCTTCAAGCTTTCCGACCCAAAAAATTTCGAATATCCGTCTTCAAGTACATTTACCGGCTCTGATTTATCCGACATGTCTTCTGGTAGTATGTCCCGTATCCAACCTGGCTGAATCCACGATGCTGACCTCTCGTCAGCTCGCAGACTTCACAGACTTCCGCAGCGCCTCGACTATAGCTTGATTCCTGCGCCACTCGGTAAAGCCTGATGAGTATGTGAGCCAAAACTCATCACTGATGATGTGTCAGATCTCTCGCTCTCTCGAGTTACGGAAAAGTCGCCCTTGCCGGCTATTATCGTGACCCCATCCTCACCCGCATCCGGTACTCCAGAGTACTACATTGCATTCCTTACACCGCCTCCCAAGCCTTCGCTGCGCGAGCGCATCACCCAGCTCCCTCTCTTTCAGGGACCAATCCCGCTCAGAGCCAGAACTGCATTGTTCATCTCGTTGTTGTTGTTTATTCTGGTCTGCCATTTACTTGCTCACCTCGCGATCCATCGTCCACGCTTTGACTTCAAATCATCTGATACTGGTGCCACACACTCTGATTCGTTTGTGACATCGCCCTGGGATTTTGCGTCTTTCAACTTTCAGCCTTTGTGGGACACTACAGCGAATGGAGATAGAAGAAGTTATATTGTAGAGGAGCTCTCTCAGGCCGCCCATCGCTGAAACTGTTGATTTTTTGAAATGTTTCTTTGATGAACTCTCCATGCTCAGATTTCTTGCGTTCGTTTGAGCAGGAGAGTATCTCTGGACTTTTACTACTAGTATGCAAATTCTCGTTTGTCACCATCCAGTAGCTCGTTGACTGAATTAATCCATGTCCCACACATGTTTAATTTGTTTCCCAGGTGATTATCCCATGAACGATCGCTCACGACTCTTTCTCTCCCTCGTTAGTCATGTCTTTCGATTGCCCGACTATGTACGGTGATCCGGCAGACACCCTCGCCGATAACTCTCGACTGGACCATCTTCTCTGTGCTCACTCGGTTCATCGCACGACACAGGCAGCAAACTACGAGGCGAGCTGGTGATTTGATTTGATCGTATTCGACCTGTTTTCGCGACATATCCTACCACGATATGTGGCCAGGTTCCGAATGATGTTCACGCGCTGCCACTAATATCACAGATGACAGATGTGTGTGCGTGCACGCGGAGCATTTTGCCATTACCGATGCTCGCGTTTCTGATCATAAAGGCACCATCGATATCCAGTATGCCCCCCGGTTCTTTGACCCTCTGGGGTATCCAGTCCTTCTGATGTTGCTGATTTGACCACTATGCATTCAGTAAGTCGGGGATCACTCAGTCCTTCCTCGGAGGTGTCTCACTATAATTAAGGAGACAGTCGTCTTCAGCTCGGGTTCGTCAAATCCCTCCGTCCTCCAGTCACCGACACACCTGCTATCGTCTTCATCAACACCGGTCGCGAACTCTGCTACAGTCATACCACCCCTCAATGGACTGCTCACAGCACCACAATCGCGGCAGACCGCCAGTTCTGATGCATCTAGTATTGGCCACGTTAACTCGTCGCCTGTATCTTCATCTGTATCACCTACAAGCGGCGCAATGAGCTCCTTCCCTCTAAAACAGGAACCTGATGCGTCGCACTTTGTTATGTCGCCGGGTGGTACGTCCTTCCATACAGGCACATTCCCAAATATCTTCCCTGCAGCTATGACCTCGCCCCCCACTCTGCATGACGCCCCAGCGTTTTCCAGGAGTATCAGCCCTATTTTTCCTCCTCCGAGTGAATCTATGGCCCCTGTCTCTTCAATAATTTCCTCCACACACTCTTCGGCTCCTTTTTCGCCATATGCGCCTGCTGCTTGGGACACGAGTTCTCTCTGGGCAACTTTTTCTACGAAACACCACGACGATGATTTAATTTCAGATCTGGAACCAGAACATACATTGACGAGAGTACCGACTTCTACTCTTACCTCTGTTTCTGGCATGGTCGATGAAGAAACAGTCAGTGCAGAGAGGTGAGAAACTCTGTCGACGCCCGGAAACGATCTCTGATGATACATTTTAGAAAAGGTCATATTCACTCCTTCACCAGGACTAGGCGACCTAAAGCTCCGCAACAGATGGTTTCTACGATCCCTGACTTGGTCACCGTCGTTACACAGTCAAGGATGGCCCATGAGACAACGATGACATTAGAAAGTATTGGCCCCGGGAGTCCTGTACCTGTTCCGACTACTAGCGGCAGCGTATCTCCTGATGGTTCATCAAACCCTAACAGGTGTGTGTCGCCACATCGTTCGCGAACTGTTCTAGACAAGCATCTATTAGTTCATTATCGTTGACTGTCGGTTTGGTGCTAGGAGCGCTAGGCATTGCGGCACTGGGTGTAGCTCTCTTAAGATGTCGTGCACGCGGACGATCCAACTACGTTCTTCCGCGCGACTTCAAATCTCGACGGGAAAGGATAATGACCGAAGACTACCCATGGGTGGATCCAGTCATGGGGATAACATCTCACCGAGCCTCGTCGATACACGTCTCCGAACAAGTGACAACATGCATTTCACGTGCGGGCGAGTCCTTTCAAAGCAGTAACGGACAGTCGTCCGATCCATTCGCGGACAGCTCGATTATTTTGTCCTCGCGGACCAGCGTGTCTCTTGAAAGCAGAAGCTCTGTTGACAGTGTCTCTACGAACATAGTATTCACGTTGTCGGCAGGTACGGATTCAGGAGATTCTGCAGGGTCGGTTGATATGAGTGACAGCAGCGTGGAGTTGCATTTTGCTCCATCTCACGGGGCTGAGAATGACTCGTCGGCATGTTCGTTGTATTTCTCGCCATCATGGCACTACGATGGTCTGTCTCCGAGATCGTCCTTGAGGGGGGAGTTCTGGAACGAAGAACGGAGTGGTGATCCCCACGTTATGCCGTCAGCGCCTTCAAGGCCGTTTTTCCTTGGTTCAGAGGGCGCGCGACCGCGCCTTCATGCACTATTGAAGGAAGCAAGGAGGGCAGGAGGGCAAGCATAACTTGGACTTTGCAGAGTAGACGCCCTCTGTTGCATTTCAGCTCGTGTAATTTGATTGGTTGAGTGCGTGGGAGGTTTAGCTACGCGACTGAGCCTGCCATTTCGAGCTCTCGAAGGTCCTCTGAACGACCTCAGCTGTCGGTCTCGCAAGGTTTCTCTACACGATGGATGCCTTGTTTTCCCACCTGGCGAATGCATCTGGGGCATCTGTGGACCATGTCAAGGTATTTTCTCGCCGGCCTTGTGATGCACCATCGTCACCCTTCTTGCATGACAGCTTATTTGGTGCCTCTTGGTCGCGTACCCTCTCGGGAGTCTGTTCATAAGGATACCGTCATCCAAACCTAATCTCAGGCATGCCTTCAATATATTCGTCGCTTTCTTTTTCCTCGTACTTGTCTTCCACCTATACTGGGGCTTCCTTCAGCTCCTCGGCGGCGCCCTTGGGACGTATTTCATCGCTGCAAACTTCAAGAGATCTAGCATGCCTTGGATTGTTTTCGTGCACGTCTGTCCATTTCTCTTTTACTATAACCTGCTGACAGCGTTTTAGTCTTGTCATGGGTCACCTCACTGTCAAGTGCGCGTCATCTCGTGCCTCAAGGTTGTTTCACTTTTGATATTGACCACTTTCTGTAGCCACATTATCCGCGTCGTCTACGGGCTGGGTTATGACACATTCGAGATCTCTGGTCCTCAGATGGTCCTCACTATGAAGTGGACAACTTTTGCATGGAACGTTTACGACGGCAGGAGGCCTCAAGAGGTCTTTGTTTTCGTGCTCGTGTCTCCCTGATTACTCATTGTCAAACGATTGTAGGACTTGGACAGGTGGCAGCTTCAGAAACGCGTCACGAAATACCCTACATTGCTAGAGTTTCTTGGATTCTCGTAGGTCACCACTTGACGCGTTTACGCTGCTGATCTTCTTATGGTCAGATGTTACTTTCCTGCGATCCTCGTTGGACCATATCTTGATTATGCATCCTATATGTCGGTCATTGACGAATCGTTGTTTAAATCGGTCGAGTCTACGAAGCCGATGCGAAGAGCGATACCTGATGGTAGAAAGCGCGTGGCTTATCGGAAGATGCTGATGGGACTTGTATTTTTGGGTCTCTTCGTTACTCTGCGCCCATCCTGCCGGTTTGAAAGCGCACTATCACCTCAGTTCGTGGAGCATGGCCTCCTCTACCGGTATGTTGAACGCTAGGTTGGTTGATAGCAGATTAACTCACCAAACACGTTAGGATCGTCATTTTCCAGTTCTTTGGCTTCGTCGATCGTTGCAAATACTATGGTGTTTGGACCCTGACGGAGGTAGAGGGACTTGCAGTGCGGGTTTGTGACCGACTGATGAGTAGTGTAGGGTGCAAGAATCCTGACTGGAGTTGGTTTCACTGGATTTGGACCCTCTGGAGAGTCGCTCTGGGAGGGTGCTGCGAACATCAAAGTACGGGAGATTGAGTTGCCATCCAACTTCAAGGTCCTCGTGGATTCCTGGAACATCAACACGAACATTTGGCTTAGGGAGTGCGTATACAAGCGGGTCACTCCCACAGGTAAAAAGCCCGGTTTTCGTAGTATCCTCATTACGTTTGCTACGAGTGCATTCTGGGTGAGGCTCATGCTTACGCGCTCATACAACGTTGACCAAGAGTACGCAGCATGGGATAGCGATAGGATACTACCTCACGTTTATCCTCGCTGGCTTTATTACCTACCTGGGCCGAAAGTGCCGGGTCGGCTTCCGCCCGCTTGTCCTACCACCCCCGGGGACACGCACCACCTGGGCGAAGCGTGTCTACGATCTCTTGGGCACGCTGCTCTGCATATCGCTGCTCAATTTCGTGACTGCGCCTTTCGTGCTGCTAAACTTGGCGGACTCGTTGCAAGTGTGGTCTCGCCTGGGATGGTATGGGTGCTTGATCGTGGGCTGTGGGGTCGTCTTCTTTGAGGGTGGAGGATCAAAGTATTTGCAAGGCCTGCAGAAGAGACACGCGCGGGTCGTTGATGGCAACCAACCTCGGACGCTGTCGCCGTTGCCCGATGCTGTAGCGCCGTTGGAGCCCGTCGTGGAGGAGCTGAAGGCGAGGATGAACTAGGACTGGAGCGTACACATGATATCGTAGATCTATGGGGTGTTTCCAACGTGATACATGTCTGATGTCGCTGGCGTGTCTTGGTCAGATGCGACGGAGATTGTCCAAAAAAAGGATCATTGTTCGAGGCGGAGGGCCCCCAAGTTGTCAGACCTGTCGCTGTCGGGGAAGAGCTGCTTCTCATGACACGTAGCGGGTCGACGTGGCGCTGGACGCACTCAATCGCCGGGGCTCCTGCAAGCCCCGTCCTGTTCTCGACGACCAGGCAGCAACTGAGATCTAAAGGCAGAGCCTCTGCGGTCGGTTCCTGCCGGGCAAGTGCCGCGAGCGTGTTTGGTAGCCATTGATTTATAGCGACCCTGGCTCTCTGAAAGGACCCCTCCCTCGACCTGATCCATCCATGAGTGTGTCCGTCGACGACCTCGTCGCCTCCTTGTCCGCCAACCACATCGGCCAGGAAGCAACCGACCTCGCTGCGCTCCAGGTACGGAACGCCGCCTCGTTTACCCCACACCGCGCCCAGCCGAGCTGATCTGCCCTTCTCCCGCTCTCCCCAGGCCCAGCTTGCCCAGTCCCTCCTCGCCCACCCGCTCTCCCTCTCCCCCGCCCCTGCCCCCGCCCACACGTCCGCCCTTGTCCACGGCGTCAGTGTCAACGTCGTGCGGCGTGATCCGACGAGTGTCCAGCACTGCACCACCCCCACCGCCCGGACGCCGTCCTCTGCCTCATGCGCCTGGCCATTCCCCATCCCGGAACAGACCGAGCTCTCTTACAGGCGCAGTCTTGCATACACACACCGACAGAGCATCGACGATACCCGCTGCGACTATGACGAGATGGCCGAGGAACGTGCCGTGGAGGACATGGTAGCGCCCGACTCCCCGCTCCCCCAGCACGCACACCTATGGTCCTCTCACGCCGGTTCTGTAGCGAGGGCCCTGTCTACCTCTGCCTCGACGCCACTCCCACCCTCGAACATGAGCTCCCCCACCGACTCCTGTACTCCCTCTCTCTTCACGTCCACCGACCCATTTTACTTGCAGGCGTCGCAGTCGCAGCAGTCACACACCTCCTTTTTCAGCCACGTAGGGAGACCAAGCGCGCATTCCCCCTTCTTGGTGGGCGTCCCTTCCTGGGAATGATAAACCAGACCGCACTCGATATTCTCCACACCCGACAGGTCACGTACAATCTTCGGATCAAGCTCCTAGACATCGTTGTACATCACCACTTGTTTGCTCGCCATTACACATCATCTGTCGTCATCCCCGTACGCCACTCGTCCGTGAGGTCGTCCGACGGAACATAGACTACGAGACAGTAAACAGCCCGACGGCCGTGATTATCGCTCTTACTGACCACCATTCAAGATCATACTGTACCTATTCCTATTCCCGTCGTCGATGTGGCGGGGGCGCCTTTCGCTCACACGGAGCTACGGCCCTGGTGCATCTTCGCACTTCCCCAGTGCCCACCTTTGTCCCGTTGTCTGTACGCGTTGCTCCCCCTTTCTTCTAGTGGACTGTTGTTGTTCTTTCATAGTGTACGACACCGTTTGGTCTCACCACTTGGTGTGTTATCCACATGTCATGACAGGAAATCGCACCATGTAGTCGTGTCATTTCGAGTGGCTGGCGTCTAAGCCTGGCATGTCATGGCAACGGTCGATATGCCTGTGCATCTCTGCCTGATGTGTGATGCAGATGGTCGACACAGACGTGGCCGTGCCAGGGTCGATTCGGTGACTGTGTAGAATCTGGATCATTGTCGCATGACGATTAAATACAAGGGAGCGATGCGTTGTATCATGTCCGAGGCTGCACTCGCAGCAAAGAGACCCGAAAACGGGAAAAACCGTGCGTCCAACCACGGAACAAAAACAGCTGCTGAAACGCCTCGGTGGCCGAGTGACGACCATGTCTTGCTCGAGGTTTGGAATCAGTTTTGCTTCAAGGCGCGGGTTCTTGGCATACAACCGCGATAATTAAAAGAGGTATAGTACAAATGGCTGTACCGCGTATTACTGACCGATCGACCCTGTGTAGCCATGGTACTCACGTCGTTCGACGCCGATGGTATGATGTATATATGATGGGCTAGAACAAGTCTTCCAGGGTCATTTGTTTCACAATATCCTGCATCGAATATGGATGAGGATGATCGACTCAAGAATTTGCGGCGCGCTGACCGTGTTGGAAACCATCTGAGCAAACTCTTCGAAGCTGAGTTTTCCGTCTCGATCATGGTCACCTTCCATTATCGTCTTGTCGACTATCTGCTGGAGCTGTTGGTCCTAGAATACCATGGCGTCGATCGAGTAGGAAATGAGACGTAGGCAAGCATGGTGCACCTTGAGATTGTTGCCGACCATCATTTTGAGCACGAGGAACAATTCCCCGTTTGAAATATAGCCATCGCGGTCCACATCGTAGACCTTGAAAGCGACTGTTGCAGACGTGAGGTGCGGGACAAGATAATAGAGGACGAGTCGGACATCTCAGTTTTTCCTCTCTGCCACCACGACTGCTAAAGGCGCTCAGGCCGCCAACGAATTCCTGGAAATCAACCGTCCCCCCACCGCTGCACCAGGCAAGGGGGTTTAGAAACGTCATGGTCAAAGGACACGATACATACTCTTCATCAAAGATGGCTATCATTCGCGACGCCAGCGGATTGCTGGCGATCTGCGGTATTTGCAAGAACTCCTCGCGGTCGATGGAGCCTGAGCCATCGCTGAGAACAAGTCAGATGGAGGGGGCGTGTCGACGAGCTGGATCGGTACCTATCGAGTTTCATGAAGCGTTTCTTCAAACGTTCTAGCTCGGCGGACGTGACTGGACCATCGGGTCAGCTCGAGAGGGCACAGAGCAGAGCGGGCGATCGACGCACAGTTGGACCGCCTCTGCATGTCCTCCATGAACTGGGACGCTGTGCGCTGCGAGGTGAGGTGGCATCGGGGCAGCATGAAGCAGATACGAACGTGTTTGACCCATGGCGACGAGGAGATGGATGGTGCTGTAGTAGCTGCGTGAGAAAGGCGCGCCCGTCCAGCTGGCGGGGGTTCATGCAATGGCGCGGCCCAGCCTGGTCGGACGTCTTTCGACGCTGCCAAAGTGCGTTTCGTCCTGCCACAGAATTTCGACGGGCCCATACCAGTCCTCTGCTTGTCCCCCCGACCTCACGCCCTCCGACGCGCAGCGAAAGACCATCTATGCGCTCTCCACCCCGCCGGGCAAGGGCGGCGTCGCCGTCGTCAGAGTGTCCGGCCCCGACGCTCGCAACGTCTGGACAGCCGTCACTCGGCCCCTTCGTGCGTCCACAGACAGACCACCCACAGCCCGCCTCGCGGAACTTCGTCACGTCGTCGACCCCACCACCCAGGAGAATCTGGACGACGGTCTCATTCTCTTCTTCAGAGGCGCGTCCCCCGCCGCTGGGCTCTCGCGCGTTGCATTACTCACACCCGCACAGGGCCAAAGTCTTTCACCACCGAGGACGTCGTCGAGCTGCAGGTTCACTCTGGCCGAGCCGTGCTCTCGTCGATCCTCCGAGCACTGTCAAAGTTGCCCTACTGCCGCCCAGCTCATCCAGGAGAGTTCACCCGGCGCGCCTTTGACGGTGGACGGTTGGACTTGACTCAGGTAGAGGGCTTGCGCGACCTCATCGATGCCGAGACGGACGCCCAAAGGCGCATCGCAGTGTCTAGTGCAGCGGTGTGTGTCACCTCGTATTCGGTACTGCTTCACATTGACGAGCCAGCCCGCAATAGGGTACTCAACGAGCTCGCTTTGATGCGCTGAGAGCTCAAATCCTGGATTGTCTCATGTATGTCGAAGGCTTCATCGACTTTGGTGAGGACGTCGACGAGTTGGGCCAAGAACGCATGTTTGAGCAAGGTCCGTGTGTCGTCTATTCCCCGGATCTAATCGACGAAACAATTTCCAGCTTGCGCACGAGCACAAGATATCATAGACACCATTCATTCTCATTTGTCTGACAACCGCAGGGGAGAGATCCTTCGATCTGGTATCAAGCTTGTCATCTTCGGACCGCCGAATGCTGGAAAGAGCAGTCTCTTCAACTTCCTCGGTTCGTCTGTTCTGGAACGTCCTACGGTGAACTTAACACGTCTCCCTCAGCTGAGCGTGATGCTGCCATCATATCTCCCATTCCTGGGACGACACGAGACATCCTCGATCTCACTCTCGACATTGGAGGATTACCCGTCGTGTTGAACGACACCGCAGGCATCCGAACCACAACCGATGATGCAATCGAAAAGATTGGTGTCGAGCGAGCTGGCCATGTGTAAGTCTGCATTTGATTCCGTTCGACTGGAGCAGTGCTAAGAGTCGCAGTATCGAAACTTCCGATGTCTCGATTTGCGTTCTCTCTCTCGACGAAATCGTATCAAGAACGATGGAGGGGGGATTAAAGGTTACTATACCAGACGATGTTATCCGTCATCTGAAGCCTGACACCGTGTTCCTTTTCAACAAATCCGACCTCGCTCGCGTATCCACCCATGACTTACGCAGGGCATTGAATAATGTTCTACCTCAACACGCTTCAGAAGCTGTAAGACGTTTTTGGAATGTAAGCCTTCGTTCTGGCGAGGGAACCCGAGAGTTTTTAGATGGTCTCGCGTCGACACTGAAAGAGAGATATGCGTACGTTCTTGCTCGTTTACCGACATCGTCCTTTTGTCATGCATGAATTACCCAAGGTACACCGAAAGGATGTCTCTTGACGAGTCTCCGCTCGTTACTCAGGCACGCCATCGAGACTACTTAGAGTCTGCAGTGAGACATCTAGAGGAATTCAAGTCGTATCGTAAGGCACGCATTACCTGTGGATGTCGGTCGCTCTGACGAGTCATATCCCGCAGCACTTTCCCAGATCGACATCGCTGCAGAATCCTTGAGATATGCTGCACGCGCGATCGGAGCGGTTTCTGGATCTGATGTCAGTACAGAAGAGGTCTTGGGAGCCATCTTCGGTTCGTTCTGTGTGGGGAAGTGACAGTATTGATCATAGGCACATCGAGACTTTTTGCACCTCTCTTAATTTAGTTGGATAAAGTCAATCTACCGCTAAGGCATATGAAACAAAACCATCGGTGTCCCAGAGATGACCAGAAAGCTACGTGCAGTGTAATATAGTGAAAAGGAACCAGGTATAAGGACTGCATCAACAATCGAGGGCCTCAAGAGGCTCCCTAACCCACAGACGGCCAAGTGCGAAAAACATTTTCGGCGCGCTGGCGTAACTTGTTTCTGTCTCCAAATGGTATATCGTATAGTTCAGAGAGCCGCTTCACACTCTCACGCAGACTCGAATTCTACAAAGTTATGGTGAGCAACGTACATTAGCGCTTGTCAAGAAATTCAGACTGACTATTGAAATCCTTTGGTCTAGGCTGTCTTTCACAGACTCTATCTCTGCAAGGATGATGCTCAATGCTTCTAAATCCTGCATGAGAAGGAGAACGGGTGTTCATGCAAGTATATCCGGCGAAACACACGCGCTCACCTCCTCCTTGACACGCACTTTCCCCTTGATGAGGCGTTGCAGAGCGGTGATCCAACCGTGCATCTGTTCCTCGCTCGTGTCAGGGGTGTACCGTGTCGAGACGTCCGCTGCATCGAGTTCTTCCCCGGACAACCCGTCTATTGCATTGGTATCAACAGGTGGGATGTCGGGCGACTGGCTTGTGATGCATGTGCTGGGGATGGCGCTCGCGAGCTCTTCTGGGCTCGAGGCGGAGCTCACCGATTCGGTCGATTCACTGACGCTCGGACTGGGCTCTTTATCATACTCGTCGGGCAGAGCAAAAAGGTCAAGGTCCGCCTGAGGATGCGTGTGTGTGTGTGTGAG
>JBBPUK010000034.1:80318-108863 GCA_038094635.1 Tylopilus cervinicoccineus | reverse complement strand
TGTGTGTGTGTGTGTGAGTTAGCGCAGGCGTGTCAAGGCGTGCCGGAGGACTTACGGGCCGGGGCCGGGCGATCCTGTCCGTGCGTACGGTTGCATTCTTGCCAAAGGCAGCGTCTAGGCGTTGCCTGAACTTGGCCCCGCGAGAAAGATAAGGTGACAGTACAGGCCTTGCCAACGTGGGCGTACACGAATCGTTCTCCTCTGGGGTCCGGGCCGAGGGGGCCGCAACATCCACCCCTGCAGAGCTGGCAGGAGGGCCCGCCTCGTCTGCAGCTATCCGGAGGTCCTCAGAGGCCACGTATGCAGTGTGCGCCAAAGCAACAAAGTCTTCGTCTCTGGTAATGATGTCCAATTCAGCTTCCCAGCTGATCGGCGCTTGTACTGTCCCGAGAGCTTTATCAATCACCGCAGAGTTTGCCTCATATGGAATCGCTTTGAGTCGTTTCACCGGTCGTTCAGGTCGCGAAAGAGACGCTGCATTCTCGGAGTTGGTCCCGTTAGCGTTAGGCCGCGTGCGCCGTCTCCTCAAGTTACGGGCGAGACGCGTATTTAATCGGAGCCGTTCATCCTCGGCCTCCGTAGTCTCCACATCCGTCTGCAGCCCTGTCGACGTGTCGTCATGCTCGCTTGAAGCTTGAAGTGGAGAGGGCTCCTCGGTGTGTCTGTTTGCATAGAACACGTGCGCTAACGCATCTACCAAACTGACCGCTCGCGCGCTTGAGGCAGCGAAGGCACGCTCAGGTTGCGTCTGACCATTAATCTTTCGGTAGCGCGGAGGCTTTGTTGCGATGAGAACGCCATCAAAACGGGCCTTCTTTCGCTCGGAAGACTTGGCTTCAGATGATGAGTTTAGTGTCCGTCCAGTCACAGTGTTCTCGGCCGTTGGCTGAGCATTGGATCGAGTTTCTCTCGTGGTTGCAAGTTCATCTACCCCTGGGTCTGAGGCTAATGACCTTTCATCATATTCTTGTGTCCTAAGTGGGGTCCAAGATGGAAGGTCAGGTAATGCCTGACTTGGTGAAGCAAGCTTATTCATGTTATCATGAGTGACACTGGCATGTCCAATACTTGAGCCAGGTAGCAGTGACTCATGGACAAAGCAAGGTCAGAGTTGTGAGCAAATGGTTATTTATTTATAAAGGTACCTCATGGTTTGATCTACTACCATGCATAGTTGTAGTAAATTTTCTTGGAGTGGCTACTGTGAATAGCATTTTTATATCATAAGTTGAAAAGGAAGAATACATACAATAGGGTTGTAGTGGCATGTTGGATACTGATGAGGTATGTGTGCCAATGGTCTGGTGATGACTCAAAGAAAGAGCCATTTCTTTGACCAATTTTTGATAAGGTTTAGATCATTCACTATTTTATATGAATGATATGGAAAAATCTTTGTTGAGCTGGATTGTGCAATATACATGAAGGGAAAGACCAGATCTAAAGGGTAATGTAAAGTCACCTTTAGTAAGTTGATGGTGTTGAGGATGGTTGGTGGATTGAAAGAAGAGTGAGAGTAAATATTAAGCAAGTGTACCAACTTTATATTGCATTTCACCATTTGTTTACCTGTGTTGTATGTTATTTAAAGTGTATTTGTATCTATTTGAAATGTTTGATCTGAAAATAGTGGATACTCCTCAAGTTTATATGGCTTGCACTCCAATTAGTCAGGTTTGCTGGTATGTCCCACTCCTGCTCTTTTTCACATGTTGTGTTCTGGAAATATTTCATGATTCTTATCTGTTCTAGATCTTTATCTTTTCATCTCTTGTCTTTTTATCTTTATTGGGGTTAGGGTTTTTTTTAGTAATGTACATTTATATTGTCCATGATTTATCAGCATTACCTTGGCATCACCTTGGCACTACCTTCTATACCTTTAAATGACTCACTTATTTTATTATATTCTTTTGTCTGAATATCTTTCTTTAATGAAAGATACCATGATACTACATGAACTTGTAATATAGTTGCAAAAATCCTTTGAATGTTTACCTCAAATATATATAATATATGAAGTGTGATACAAAAGAATAAAATTTCACTTGGCTTTGACAAAGTTAAAAATAGTACTTGCTCTTGGCTACAAAACAGTCTTACTACCTGTCTTAGTAATAATTCTTCACTTATCAATAGTCCATTATCACCTAAGCTTTTAATTGTGTTTGTATAGTTGATTTACTTACTTCATTTTTTAAAGATTCTTCTTGAGTTTTCAGTTATTGTATATATCAAAACTTATTTTAATTTGTCAACTATCCACTATATATTAGGTATTTAATAAAATCACACAATCCTGATAAAATCAATATAGATTACAGCTAGAAACATATATTTGTGTAATTGTATCAAATCTTTAAGTACTAATAGTACTAGATAAGCAATGTTAAACTTACATGTATACTAGGCAACAAAACTATTGCAATGACTACATGTTTTGAAAAGAGAAGTGGATATCCAAAGAACCATTAATAATTGACCCTCCTAATTCTAATATCATCTGAAAGCCTCAATCAAGAGCTTTCCAAAAATATATCATAATTAATAAAGCATACTCACTGCAATAGTTTTGTTGCTGATATATACTGTAGTGTATGTAGAAGTGCTGCAAGTGTATCCTTCTTTTGCCTTAATCACCTCCTGGATTCTTCTAGGCATGCTTAAGCTTTTATATATTTATTATATCTTAATCTGTCATAACACTTGCAGTAGAACAAATATAAATAAAATAAGAAAACTATGATTATAATATATTTCAAAGTCCAGTTCTCTGGTGTAAGTCCAAGGTATTTGGAGTTAGTGTAGGCACAGAGTTGAAGTCAACAGTGAGGACTTGGCATAGGACTTGTGTGTTATGCCCTTATCAAGGCTCAGGTCCTCTATTTCAGAGATTCAGAGGTTCAGAGGTAAAGGAGAAAGTAGAGGAGATAGAGGTTGAGAGAAGAGAGGGGACTGAGCACAAGAGGAGAGGAATTAAGTTGATATTTGTACTGAAGTACATCCTGGATTTCATAGGAGTTTATGTACTAAGTATAAATTAGAAATCAGAATAAAGGTATAAGTGATTAGGAAGCAAATACTGCAGAATGAAGGTCATGACAAAGTAATCAGTAAGCAACTGGAGTTCAAAGGTGAAATGAATGGATGATAGAGAATCTTGGTAAGCAAACAGAATACAGGAGTGGTGATAACTATCTACACAACTTTCATATCAACCCTGATGTGGACCAGTTCAAGTTTTGGTGGTCTTTGAGATATAGTAAAAGTTGCACATTCAAGACAGTCTTGAATGAAATGGAGGAGATGGGTAGCTCTGGAGTTGGTCAGAGTTCACCAGAGTTGGCTGAAATGGACTAGAGTTGACTTGGGGCCTTGCATGGATATGACAATATAGCAGCTTTCATTTTGTATCTATTTTTACTTCCTAATATGTGACAACAGTGGTATTTTTTCACTTCCTTGAGGTAATTTCCTCCACATCATACTACAAACAGTTTATATCAAGAATGTCTGCTGTTGATACAACCCCTAGAACAACCCAAGGCAATGGCTGAGGGAAGACATGTATAGGAGTCTTCATAGGTGTCTGGATGAGGATGTCTTGATCCAGCACAATGCTACTAAACCACTACCCAAGGGTACTCTCTGAGCAGGGCTTGTTCTAATGAGGGGGAAACCCCAAGAGAACAGACTGAGGTTGCCCTCAGCTGTCCCAAGCTTTATATACCTTAGTGTATATACATCATGTGACCTAGACTACACTATAAGTAACTGGCAACCCTGTGCCCTGTCGCCACATGATACCCCCTATTCATAATGGATTATAGCTAGACTGCAATCTAGCCACCATCTTACACCCAGCTACATGCAGATCAGGCATGGTGTTATGGCTGCAAGGGCATAATGGACACAGTTCACAAATTGACTGCAATGGACTGCACCAGAAGTAAGAGGTGCATGAGTTAGGTCTGGGCCGCAGATCACGTGGATATGAAGGTCTTGGGGCATTGCACGCCATGTCTGATCTGCATGAAGATGGCTGGGCATAAGGCGGTGGATTGATTGCAGCTCGGCTAAGATCCGTTATGAATAGGGGGTGTCATGTGGTGACAAGGGTCAAGGGTTCCTGGTTGCTAAAGTAGTAGCCTAGATCACATGATATATATATGCCAAGGTATATAAGGGGCCGGGACAGCTGAGAGAAACCTCAGTCTGTTCTCTTGGGTTTTCCCCCCCAACGAGAGCAAGCCCTAGCTTGGGGAGTCCCCTTGGGTTAGTGGGTTAGGTTGTGCCTCTCTGGCTTAAGACATCCTCAGCCAGACACCAACACAGCTCCTATACATGTCTTCCCTCGGCAAGTTCCTTGGGTTGTTCTAGGGGTTGTATCACATGGCATCAAGCCCTAAGACCTTCATATCTGCACTGTCTGTGCCCCAGATCTCATCTTGCACCATCCACCAGTGAGATCCATGGTGGGTGATTCATGACCTTTTGCAGTTATGCCCTTGTGGCCATAACAGCTGTACAGTATACATTATTTGGACCACAAGATACCACAGCTTTTATATCTACATCTATCAGATTTCTCCTACCAAGCCCTCAAACAAGTATTTATTAGATGCCAATAAGATAGTATACTCATTCTGTAATGAAAACTTGTGAGTGATCATCAAAAGTGATACATAATGCCAAATTGAATATGAAGCATGAACTTAGGTCAAGACAAGAACCAATTTGGAAATGAACATGAAAACAAGAGATGGCAAACAAGATGAACATACCTCCATGACACCAGGACACACCTTTGCTAACTGAATAGCTGTTTCTCTCAGCTGTTTCTTCAAAAGACAGAGACTATGTTTTGAAATATTTTTATCTCCTCTCTGACCCTCGATATCCAGACATCCAATCCAACACCGTCCAATGGCATCAACAATTGTTGTGGACCATCCATCTATTCGGACGTCACAGGTGTGGAAGAGGACGGACAAGCTGGATAATGAGGCAAGGTGAAGTGTAATGTCTACTGTGGAAGATTCTGAGCCACGATATGTTCCTTCAGTATCATGTGAAGAAGTCGCTTCTTCATTGTCAGGTGCACACTTTGGGTCAACGACAATAATGGGGAGAGGCAGAGAAAGCCACTCGGCTAAGACGGTGATAATACCCTTTAGGAAACGAGCACCCCCTATACCAAGCGCAGATAAGATAGGCGGTAAACTCTGGGCTGCTGCAACGAGGATTGGATTGAAAGATCGCTTCTGTTGCATCGGCACTTGCAAGGATGTCTCTGGGATATGAACGGGTTCGGTGTCTACGTGCTCTGGATCGGTAAAGGGATCAGGATCAGGGGCCGAGGTTGAAGGGGGGGGAAGAAAGGTGGGCGTGTACATTATAATTGTGCCAAGCAGGGAAGAAGAAAGAAGAACGGAAAGTCGGGAAAAGCGCTTGGAGAGCGAGTTAGATAGTGATGATGACAGGGTGTGAGTGAGCATTGAGGCTGGTGTGTCCCGCGGTTTGTTGTCGTGCGATGGAACATCGTGAGAAGGAAACACGGAGGGGGTGGTGATGTCAATGAGTTGAAGGGTGGTCTTAACTGCTAAATGGATGAAGTCCGGCGTTGACTGATCTCCGAGGTGGGACAATGAATTCGTGAGTGACTGAGCCACACTTCAGAAATGTGTGCAGATACGGGTTGTGAGGAGGTGAAGATGCTACGCACGTTGAACATCAACGTATCCACACCAGTTCGAAGGAGGAATTGCGGGGGTACACGAGTTAGCATATCAGAGACCAGACGGACGCCAAGGAGCTTGTAGGGTACTTGATAATCATCTAGGAAAGTCATGATAGGGGGTAGAAAGAGTGGCCATGCAATTTCGTATGCGGAGGACTAGAAATCGACGAACGAGGTGATCAGCAAGTAGCATCTGTACCATTGAACGGATAGATCAGACCTCTGTGTTCAGGAGACACCAACGGATGACCTCGTCTAAGCCCGGACGTTCTTTCCACGGTTGTTCGACATAGGTATCCTGCACATCTGCTGGACGAGGTAGGATACGCGCAGTGAAGGTGTGGAGACGTGGATGGGGAGTCGGAGCGAAAAGGGGTTTGACGAGCTGGGTCAGGATACAAGAGATCAGTTGGTCAGAAGCAGGGATTCCGGCAAGGCGAGCTACGTGGCGAAAGTTAGTGACGATGAGTCTCGAGAGACCGAACGGGATACCAGATACAAGCGTGCGTGTCGCTGTAGAGGACCAGTGGGCTACCGCCGTCAGTGGGGCAAGAGTGTAGACGAGATTAGCTAGATCAGAAATTGAGAGCGCGGATGTGTCGAAGGAGTCGAGCTGGACGAGTAAGGGCTTCGTGTTTGATTTCCATGCGTACAGTTCGGTCAGGACGGTCATGTCCGTTATCCTGTCATGGCGTGCAAAAGCGGCGGGAACAGCGAGCAAGTTCAGTATCTGCTGAAGGGTGGACATCATCGACTTGGACACTGCCAACAACCAATGTACCCATCTCGAGCTACCATTTGACGGCTTGCAACGGCCATGAATGCATCTCTCCTTAGTACGTTCAAGTTGTGTCGCACTTCACTCACACTGATATTATGTGGTTCGGTCGCCAACAGACCCGTTTATTATCACTCATCCTACAACCGTACAGACGTCGCTCGTCTCGGGTGCTTCGTTTGCCCGCTTCAACCCCTCTGGGCAGCTTCTTGCGGCTGCACGTAGTGACGGGTCGGCTGTCGTATGGGACCTTGACACGCGAGCTACAATCAGATGGTGCGAAGGTCATGTAAAGAGTGTCACTGCCATAGAGTATGTATGTCTACCCAGCTCCGTAGGCGACAGATGACACTCACCGTCGCAGTTGGTCACGCAACTCCCGATACATCCTCACTGCTTCCAAAGACTGGAACATCATCATTTGGGATCTCGCGTCACCCTATGACCCGCCTCACAGGCATGCAACTATTAGATTTGATGCACCAGTCGTCGCAGCAAGCTTTCACCCAAGGAATAGGTGGGCAAGTTTGTCTTCCACGGGCCATCTTGACAATGAAACTCGATTTCAAGTCGCATTATATTAGCCCTTCTAAGCACGGGCGAAACGTACATCGTTGACTTGCGCAGTACGCACCGCGGTCGGTTCGAGCTGTGTGACGAGGACGAAGGCGATGAAAGGGCACGGTATGTGGCCTTGTCATTTCGTCACTACCATCCCGAACGACGCATGCTGACTTCGTGATTTTTATATGAAATTATCGTGCTTGTGTTTGACCTGGCAGGTCAATAATGACCTCCGCTCGATTCGACCCAACTGGTCGACACGTCTTCGTTGGTACTTCCGCGGGCGCATTGTACGTGTTTAATGTCCGAACAAAAGGGGTGAGTTGTTGATACGCAACTTTGATTGCGCTCGTCTGTTCTCTCGATCTTTCCGATCTCCGAGATTGAGACGGCATTGTTGTAAATAAACAACCTGATTTACATCTCCCCCATAGCTTGTTGCGAGGCATCGCATATCTGGCGCAGGTGTTATCAAGGGTCTCGAGTTTGCTAAGGGAGGTCGGTGAGTAGCGAGTAATATGTCTGCTTACCCCTGACTCACCTTATCTCTGGAAGGCGTTTGGCCACAAATTCCTCTGATAGAACTATCCGCCAGTTTACGCTTCCTAATTATCCATTGCCATTGCCATCCTCTGCCAGAAATGGTGTTTCGTCGTCGTCCAACTCTCCCCCCGTCGACAACACCAGTGTACGAAATTCGAATTCCAATGGTGATGGTGTTGCAAGTTCTGAAACTAGTTCAGTTTCTATAAACGCACATCCGATACTTGAGACGGAATTGGAGCCTACACACAAGTTCAATGATCCGATCTCGAAAGTTGCGTGGCATTCAATGTCGTACAGTCCGGATGGAGAATGGTTAGCAGGAGGTATGCAAAAGGCAATCGCAATCATTTGGTCCATTCTATCATTCTGATTTGAATACGATCTATAGGTGCAGCGGACCCAGCGACCCATAAAATTTACATATGGGATATCTCCAATGACGGTCAGTTTGCGAGTGCGTTAGATGGAGGGAGAGAGCCATTGATCGATGTCCATGTAAGCTTCTCTCCTTTGTTCACAACTATATCTATATCCATATTTCGATCTGCGTTTGCTTCTCAGTGGCACCCATCTGCACCGCGCCTTGCCTCGACCACCAACCAAGGCACCATTCTCATTTGGCATAGCCCCTCACCCGAACGATGGGGTGCATTTGCAGGAGGGTTTGAGGAAGCAGACGAGAATGTTTGGTATGAGGAAGGAGAGTCAGAGTTCGATCTGGTGGGTTTTCTGGAGAATTGAAATGGACAGACATTGATTTTTTTTTCTCTGGAACAGGAAGATGAAACTCAAATTGCGCTCCGAAAAAAACTGCAAGAAGAAGAAGATGTTGATATTCTGGGTGGGATCGAGGAAGGTGAAGTTCCTAATCCTCACGCCAAATTGAATGATTTCCTAACGAGTTTTGAAAGTCGGTGGAGTCGGAGCTGAAATAGGTGGACGAGGCACTGGAGACCAGGACTATGATTGGGCGGATGACGAAATGGACGATGATCACAGAGGATGGCGCCTGAAAATCATCATGATCGAAGGGGAAGACGGATTCTGAGCAATAATGTCAAAAGGAGGCAACTAATGGAAGGCGCCAGACGTCGTCGATATTGGGCAGCATAGCGTGCTTGTGTCAAACTAGTTCGCACTTGTTGGAACTCACATCTATTATACACACTTGCTCTTTGCTTTCTATTCCCAGTCTTCGCTGTACAGTGATCTGGGGTCAATGATTAATGGCTTCTTCCATTCGCCGTCTCCATCGTTTCTGAATCTCTATGGTTTCTCTGAAAATCTCGTACTTCGCGTCAAGCAGTTTCTTGACCTTTGGAGATGGTAGGGGAGCCACAAGGGTGCCCGGCAGGGTCATCTCAATCTAGATGCGCAAGCAGTATAAATACTGTAGCTATAACTGTTGTCGTGAAAAGCGAGACTCTCACCATTATTTTCCACATTTGCTCAGACGTTGTCACCTTCTCGGCCGCGATCCTCCCTAGCATTGCCGCACCGAGCACAACAGCCTCTGAATGAGACGCGGGAAGAATAACCGGGACTCCACAAACATCGGCAAAAAGTTGCATGAGAACAGCATTACGAGCCTGTCCTCCAGAGAGGTAGAGAGAATTAATTTCATGACCAGCGGTATTCATTGACTCGATGATGTGACGCGTTTGCAAAGCAATGGCTTCGAGGGTCAGATAATATTTCTTGGACAGGTCGGCGATGGAAGCATCCTGAGCACGGTAAGTATGGGGGGCTGATGAGAAGTCTTCAACATACAAGTTCGAGGCCAATAATCGAGCCTCTCATGCGAGGGTCTGCGATCGGTGACCGATTTCCTGCGAAGCAATAAGACTCGTAGCATTATCACAATAAGTTAGCATACCATGAAAATCTGGATAAAAATGAATATCTTTTGTAAGTTCCGTGAACGACTCGACCTGTTTCTCCTGGCATTGATTTTCAAGCACCTCAAGGAGGACTTCAGTCGTAGTGAAGGTTAGTACACATGACATAGGCGGTTGCTAGACTAACCCTGATGGATGTTCTTCTGTTCTTGTTTGGCCCGTTCTTGAAGCTCGGGATATGCGGTATGAGTAGTAATCACATAGTCGATGAGTTGGCCTGTTGAAGATTGACCACCTTCATTCATCCACCATCCAGGGAAAGCAGCATCCTCGTGCCCAACTTAGCTTAGAGACCTCGTATATATGGTCAGTTGTCTCACCCTGTATGGGCCCCAGACACCATTTACGAACACTCCTTGTTTGCTCTAGCGCAGAGTTCAGTGCGGCGCCGGATGAGGGGAAAAAATCACACGTACCTGCACCAGATGGCATGTACTTGTTCCTGCAACAGCAGCAAGCCGGTGACGTGACTCATCAAGGACAGGGGCAGCCGATAAGCGTCCGTTTTCTGTATATCGTGCCCCAACTGTGCCCATCCAACCTGCGTACCTTCGATAATCATTAGTGCCTCAGAGGTGTTGCAAGGACACAGTGCTCACGCGTCAATAAGACCACTGCCAACAGATGTTCCCTTCAATAGGCCGAGCTCTTTGGCAGCTTCTTGAGTGAGTCCTCCGCCGATTGGAGTTCCAGCAGGTTTGACACGACCCTTAGCGGCTCCCATCTGCTTCCATTCGCCTCCGTCAATAAGCTCAGCAAGCCCGATTTGAGTAAAGAAATCTTCTTGCCAACCCTTGTCAGGAACGAAAGAGCATTTGCATGTCGTGGAGCAGAACGACCGAGTGTTATCTCCCGTACACTTGTAGGTGAAGAAATCAGGAAGGTCAAAAAATTGACATTGTGAGAAACGAGCCGCGTCCATATGTTTCTTCAACCACAGAATCTTTGGGATCTCCATTTCGAGCTATGGATAGATGAGCATGATCCCGATAAGGGGGAGGCACAAATGCAAAGCATACACTCATAGTCCCACCGACATATTTCAGAACAATGGAGCTAGTTGAGTTGATGAGTTCGGCTTCCTTCTCAGCCCTATGATCTGCCCATAGAATGATGTTCCTTTCAGCGCCAATGGTTCCAATATTTTTCCCTTTCGTCACAGACACTGGGTTTCCTGCAAAGTCCGTGACAGCGAGCGAACAGGTCGCGTCAAATCCGAGGCCTTTGACCGCGCTTTTGTCTACACCAGATTTCTCCAAGACGCTCTTGACAGTGATGCATATCTTGGACCAGATGTCTGTTGTTGATTGTTCAAAGATCCTGTGATCGTTCTCATCACGCCACGTCTTGGTATCTTGGGTATCAGAAGCTGCGATGCGACCACTGGAGTCGACGAGACACGCTCGTGCAGAGCCTGTCCCAATGTCCACGCCGATGTAGTAGGCTTTTTCAGTGCTCATAGGGATGGTCCAAAGAAAGGAGGTGAACTTGAGAGAATGTGTACGAGATGGGACTCCACGCGTTCTGGAGCTCCACGGTATTCCCAGTGTGCCGTTCTGCACACCTTTTTTCGGGGAGCCTCGTAGCGCGCCGGGTGGTGGGGTTATGGTTATGGAGTTGGTTGAATTGGCATCTTATCTCCGTGTAGTATAGTGACCCACTTCGTGACTTGGACGAGAAACACCGCGACAAACCAACCACTTGTCTAGACAAGCAGTCAGAATGTCTTCAATGACGCGCCCGATCGTCTTCATGGACATTAACATTGGGGAAACGCCTGCAGGGCGTATCAAGATGGAGTTGTTTAGTGATATCGTCCCAAAGTGCGTCTTCGACATTGGTCCACCGCTGTCGTCCCAACTTTCGATCAGGACAGCAGAGAACTTCAGACAGCTCTGTACTGGTGAATGCAGGTGATGCGGATCTTTTTTATGTTAAGCATTTTCTCTGATCAGATCAAGGACGTGATAGGCGGGACGCTCGTCCACAAGGTTATAAGAATGCGACGTTCCATAGGTGAGCACCATGCATGTCTGGATTCCTTGTGTTTTTGATCATGACTGCAGAGTGTATGCTCCCTGCTGTATCGGATTTCCTTGCCTGCTAATCTTAGATTAGAGTGCCCAACTTCATGTGTCAGGGTATGATGCAACTGACTTCACACTACACTAGCTCATTCCTCGACAGGTGGTGATTTCATAAACGGCGATGGTACTGGTTCCTTCTCAATATACGGGAAGAACTTCCCGGTGAATCAAAACAGGATGCTTGTCATGTCTGCCTGTGCTCAGTCTTCCATTAGGACGAAAACTTCCAGGAGAAGCACTTAGGCCCAGGTCTTCTGTCGATGGTATGACAGTCTGCGTCGTCGTCTTGCGCATTTCTAAATGTCTTTAGGCCAACTCTGGTCCAAACACGAATGGCTGCCAGTTCTTCATAACCACAGCCAAGTGCGACTTCCTTGACGGGAAGCACGTCGTGTTTGGTAAGGTGATCGACGGCATGCTCACACTTCGCAAAATCGAAAATGTGCCTACCGGTCCTAACAATCGTCCCAAGTTGGTTGTCAAGATAACAGGTGAGGGGCCATCCCATGGGACAAACGTCATTAGTGACATCGTTTACAGAATGTGGTGAGATGTAGACAGAAGAACTAGCTCATCCATTATAGTACGTCGTTATAGACCGAAGTATAGTTGAACTCTTCTCGTATCAATTCAATGGTGATGAGATCTAATGGAATGATGATATGTTCATCCTTCGGAACCTAGGAGGAAAACTTTTAATTGACAGCAACCCGAACGTTACTTGGTACAGCTAGAATTCCCAAAAGCCACCCAGAACAAAAGCGACAGAAAACCACGAGTCATGTTTAATCTGCGTGTCGCGCAGTTACAGCAACCAAAACTCAGAAGCCAGCGAGGGAATACCCTACCGCAATGGTTTATAGCGATCGAGTACATTGGCCCCATCAATACGCGACTGCGACAGCATCACCGACGGGAAGGAGATATATAACGAGCTCTAAAGACAGGTCAGTAGTCAAGCTCATGTGTCGCAAGCGATCGCACATAACGACGCATATAGCATTCACATACAGCACTAAATGTTCGCCAGTCTGTGAAGCTTGTAAAGGACGGCCTGTGTGTGGCCAATGGGTGTGAATGTCTGACCCTTTCATTGACAACGCGACACGGCCAATCACCATTTCTGTTTCTTTATGGAGCCATCGCAGCTGGTGGCTCGCTTCTGTGTTGGCTGGCCCCACACAAATAGGAATGTATCCTAACGACACCCCTCCTCCCCCAACCTCGATCATATACATAACAGCCCATCCTGGTTTTGTTATTGTAAACAATGAATGTTTCATCTAAGCACGCAAGATTTACCTCTCATCAGCTGCAATATAAAAGAGAATGAACGATGGAAGAAGTTGCACGTCCCTAAGGGAAAATATCTGGCAGAAATGACTGTTCACTGGCCGGCTTCGGTTCCGAGACCTTTCTAGTCGAAAAAACAAACACGAGAGCTACTGCGTTGACTATATTGCCATACCAAGAGAGGTGAAATAATGGAATGACTAGTGTTTCAACCTAGAAAACTGAGTCGCTACAAGGGGGGAAGACAGGGCGCCACCGACTGGTCGCTATTAGTGCCCTGCCCTAAGTAAACCGACAGAATCGCACCGAACGCTGGAGGAGGGGAGATTCAGGACACACACATGTATGAGTATTTCAACTTTCTAGCCATTAGGAGACCCATCACTCTCCTTGAAGGATGCCACGTACCTAACGGATTATCCTGACTCGTTCATAAGAAGAGGTACATCATAAACACAACTTTTTTTGGGAGATAGACTTTACCTGCAATGCCAAGCCAATACCACTGATGAAGACGAATACAGAAAACAGGGATGCAGAGCATTCAATGGAATACGAGATCCTGCGTGGACGGTCAAAATAGTGGGTGAAATGACAGACCGAAGACCATGACCGGGAAAAGCTATGATATGGATGCTCTGAATCCACGATACCTTCTAGCTTTTCAGTGAGAGCGACGTTCAATAATGCGCCCAATATAAATCCCTACGGATTCGTCCGATTTCATGTGCTGCTTCTGGGGATACAAGAACGTGCTAGACGGGCAAAAAACAAATATTGACAAAACCACGGGATATGCGACCTAGTTACGTGTCAGTAACTCCTGTATATTGGTTGAAAGAGGCACACTCCATATATTCGCTGGATCAAAGGCAACAACGACCCATCTTTCCAGCCTTCAAAGCACACGAACCAGAAAAGAGTTAAGAATTGTATGTATTTGCGAGGTTTCAGTGTTGATGGTTTCGTCTGAGAAGCAATACCTGTGTCAATATTGAGTGATGCATGACTTCTGGAGGTCATCCGCGGTGTGTTAGGAGTGAGTATTCGAACGCGCAAGGTTAACAGGGGTAATGGTTAGTCGCAACAGAGCCGAGAGCGATGGGGCACCGACTTTACTTGTTGGATGTGAGATAGCAGCTAGGAGGTTCATTTTTGAAAAATTAGCAAGCCCGGTCGACCCTTCGAGTCGACCTTAAAATACCAGCAAGGGGACTCATCTTACGAACCGTCTTCGGCTCACGGTCCTCAACATAATAAGGACCTAGATCTCAATCGGTGTGATCATGTTGTGGTTTCAAAGGCATTTGCGAGCCTACGCGTCCATGATTAAGCAGGAGAACCGTTGTACAGTTCACTATTAGAAATCTGATGTGCCTGGACTTCTTGTTTTTATCGCGAAACAGGCGGTGGGTGAAGGTCGTGACTACCAATCGTCTGAGAGGGACCCTGTCAAAGCGGAATATCCTTTATACCGGTATTGAAAGTACGACGATGTAAGGTAATCATCAAATCACCATCTCTTGGATTGGCGATCACCTAGTTGTCTGTGCCACATTTTCTGGATTTAGTGATAAGTCAGTACCTGGACGTTGCGTGCCTTGAAGCACGGTCAGTGAAGGGAGTTCGTCATGCGGTCTCAAAAACTCTCAGTATCTGCAAGAACGCTGATATTAGTTCGCGAGGTATGCCAGTCATAAGCATGGTTTTAGTTACAACAGGGGAAATACATGGACTAGTGGGAGGGACAGAATAGCTAGCTCTAATCTGAGGCGGTCGTCAACCGGGCTGGCATTGTTTCAATAGAATTCATGTTTCCAACAAGAGAGGACTGACTGTAGATGAGCTGGCTCGAGTGGTGCACAATGCGTTTAATCATGCCCTCCTTCTCCAGGTGTTTGATAGCGGTACGTGCAAGGCTCCCATTGACTTTCAGTCGTTCAATGAGAATACTCTGACTGATGAAGCGCCACGTTGGCACTTCTTTCATGACACGGTCATATGTTGCTTTATCACAGATGACCGAGTGCTGGGCCTTGTCTTTAACCTTGCCCTTCGACCACTTCTTCTTCTTAGCAGCTTTTCCGCCAGATGGGGCAGGTGTTTTTGCCTTGGCCTGAGTAATAGATTAGTTGGTATGTGTAATCTGAACCGCAGAGCACGCATCCAGCGTGCTCCCAACGATTTCATCGGGCATGGAACATCCAACACGCCCGCTAGTGCATTCCTGTAAAGTTACACTCACCATAATGTTTATGACCTTATCGTCGCCGTCGCTGTCGATGGAGTCCTGCACCCCATTCTTTCAATCCGCTCTTCGGCGAACACCGATAATTGAAACTCCGTTTGAACGAGCGCTGATTATGTAATTACACCCTATTTGCCACGTCGCGTTCAGGACGAAAATTAGTTGTCACGGGTCAAATGGTTTCTTGGCTGTTCCTTGCTCTTCCGCTGCCTGCTTTTGCAGTACTTGACAAGATACATGGTGTTTCCCCAGCTCTCCAAAGAAAATACACTCCTTCTGTGTCAGGAACGTGGGCATGCTTAGACGGCTCGAAGGAAATTCCTTGGGGCGCAGTGAATGATGACTATTGCGACTGCCCCGATGGCAGCGATGAGCCTGGTAAGTTAGAAGTCAAACTACCAATTCGGAACCGGCTCACGAAGCCAGGTACCAGTGCATGTCCTGGGACAATGTTTCACTGTAAGAATGTGGGACATATCGGCGCGAGTATCCCCAGCTCGCGTGTGCGAGATGGTCTTTGTGGTAAGTAACTTGCCTCGCTCTCGAATTGTTACAACATAGCCCTGACTTGACTCCATACCAGAGCCCGAATGCTGCGACGGGTCGGATGAAGCACCAGGAGTGTGCTCTAATACATGTGCAGAGGTTGGCGAGGCATACCGGAAGAAGGAGGAACTGGAGCGTAAACTGCGAAAAACTGTACGTGCAACAACTGTTCGCACAGCTGATAGCTTATTGATTGTCATTCAGGGTTCCAAAATTCGTGCTACGTACATTGCGTTCGCGTGGAAGGAGAAGAAACGTCTCGAGAAACTCATTGTTGACTTGGAACGTGAAGCCGCGTCTCGTGAGCTCGAAGTAGAAAGGTTGAGAGGTGAGGGGCATTGTTATATGAGATGTTTAAGTATTGATTGTCCGCAAGACATTGCCAAACATGCAGAGTCAATGTCAGCCGCTGAATTAGAACGCAAGAAGCAGTCCCGTAGGTACTTCGTTCCATAACCACGTTCAGTATTAACATCCGTTTCGGTAGCACTTTATCAGTCGCTCCTTACTCACCATATAGTATTGAAGTCACTGCGTAAAGAACACGATAAACACCTGGAGAAGGAAAAGGCACTCGGCGACATCCTCGACGCCTTGCGTACAGGGTACAACCCTAATTACCAGGATATGGCGGTTTTGGAAGCTGTACGAGGATGGGAATCACTCGCAGGACTCCCGCACATCAACGACGTCCGTAAAGGTGAGAACAGTGGCGAGGAAACGCAACCCAATACTCCTGAGGTTGAGGAGGAAGAAGAGGGTATTTTGAATGCAGACCGAATCGAGAAGGAACTGGATGGGCTGCTGAAGATCGACCACGTTTCTTTACTCTTGGAAAATGACAAAATCGTCGGCCACCCTGCAACACAATCAATTCGTAAGTCTACCTTATGAATTTTTGGACTAATACGTCGCTCACTGGCCTTCAGTCTTTGAGGTAACCGCCTATCTCCCTGATTTGCTCGTCCCGCATTATGTCTCTCTTCGGGACACTATCCTTTCTTGGCTGAAAGGACTGGGTATTGGGAGCGGCCGGTCTGATGCTTCTGATGGTAGCCGTATACAAACTTTGCATGCGCTGCTTGGTACTGATGACCTCCTGGTAGAAGCCAATCTGGCGCGTCAGGCTCTGTCCGACGCCGAACACAGCCTGAAGCTCACACGTGAGGAGGAACAAACTGCCCGTACCGACCTTTCCCAGTTATTTGACCCAACTGGATTTGGCCCCGATGGAGAATGGAAGAAACTTGACGGGTTATGTCTCGAAAAGGACACCGGAGAGTTGGTAGAGTTCGATGCTCAAACTCTCAGATATTGATGGTCCATTAGCTACACCTATGAGGTTTGCCTCTTTGACGAGGCACGCCAAAAACCGAACAAGGGTGGATCGACGTTTAGTCTCGGGTAAGTTGTAGATAATCACCTTTCCAGAACCAGGACTCATGCAAATCAGTAAATTCTCCTCGTGGAATACACTGGCACAATCTGGTGAACTTGACTATTATACCAAACAGCGCTATGCGCAAGGCACCAAGTGCTGGAATGGACCGCAACGCAGCGTGGAGGTTAGTTGTTCTCATCTCGTTATTCGCTCGTTCACTGATCGCTGTTTGCGCCTCTAGCTCATTCTTTCGTGTGGCACAGAGAACGCTATACTGACGGTTGCAGAGCTGGAAAAGTGCGAGTACCAGATTACAGGAACGACTCCCGCTTTGTGTCGTCCGTTGGAGGACGGGAGCAAGGACGAACTGTAGTACGGCGCGATCAGCAAAATCTTATTCACTGAACAAGGCTGGAGCTGGTTGGTTCAAAACACTCGCTCAGGGCAAAATGTTGCTGAACTCGTCGCTGGGGAACTTGTTTGGTACCCATAAATGCTAGATGCGTCACTGCGGTATCATTTTTCCAGCAGGTCCGTACGCAAGCGCATGCAAGGCAATCTCCGTGCCTCAGACACACGTCCTACTATGACAAGAGCGTGAATGAGATGCACCCTGGGGGCTGATTGAATGAATGGCGTTGATGTTACCGCTGTTTTCAGTGGTGATACTGCGGTTGCAAGTGTAACCACGCCAACGCGGTCCTCGTTTCTCCAGACTGGACTATAGCTCACGGTAAGGTAGCCATTGAATGTGCGGGACAGGAACAAAGCAAGTAGATAGTTCCTAGATGCTCATGCGTCGTATGCGTTTCTTCTTTGGACCGAACCTCGCGACGCTGGACACCCCACCGCTTGCTGTTGACTCCAACCCTGCTATGTGTTTGTTGCTCCCATTATTTGTTGCCTACAGAACATCTCGAGCACTCTGGGTCCTGCGGTGTGCAACCGAGATGAGCGGGACCCATAAAAGGCGAACTTGACCTGTGAGATCAAATCTGAGGGGTTCCAGGTCATATTACCAAGTCGATCGCGTGCGGGCAGAGGGGGACAGGACGATGAAAGTTCTTCGTCTGCGACGCAACGGCCTCAACGCGTCGCCGTGTGCACATGGCCACCTAGTACGAGTCGGGGATGCTGTCGAGCAGACCACACTGGATACGAGTCGTGTTCTTCCAGAACGATTTGGACGTATTTGTGTCACGACTCACTAGGCATGGGACCAGTTCCAGCACCATAAATTCTGTCTGCAGGCTCGTATTCACCTTGTTCCCCCTCTCTCGACCACGCGTAGGCGTAACATGCACCCGGCGCTCCGCATACCCGAGATTCTCTTGATGGTATTCAAGTATGTCTCAGATGATTTGGGCAAGCCGTCTCTCTCAACGCTCGCCGCCATTGCGAGGACCTGCCGGGTATTTCAGCGCCAGGTCGAGGAGATGATCTGGCACGAGATACCCAGCATCTCGGCCTTGTACAATATTCTCCCACCCCAGGTGCGAGTCAGGGAGTCCCGGAGCTGGTCTTTGGTGAGTATGCACGCATCCCGTGTACCACGAGGTTGTCAACGACCCGAGGGATGTGCAGACCCGCCGGATGTTTTCTGGCACTGACTGGAAGCAATTTATGGATCGTGCAAGTCGCGTTCGCATTCTTACCGAGAATACGGACTCTGGTCATGTTCAGCATGAACGATGTTCGACCATCTTTCTCGCCATGGCTGCTCTGCGGGATCCTCCTATTCTCACTCCTAACCTTCGGAAGCTGGAATGGCAACCAAATCACCCCTCTCTCAGCCCAGTCATCAACCTCTTAATCAGCCCTTCATTGCGGTCTCTGGAGATTGATGCCAAGCAGCTGATCAACAACCTTATCCGTTTTCCTCTCGGGGATGCCTGTCCCAAACTTGCGCATCTAAAAATAACCGGCAATGCTAGGTCTGCAGCAGCTACCATTTCAAGAGTCTTGCGTGGGTTGCACGATTTGGAGACGGTAACCTGCTCTTCGCTGGACAATGATGCGTTCGTGCACCTCGCTCAGCTCGAGAGACTCTCTTATTTGGCGGTTGACCTGCGTTGGTCCGTACTCGATCTAGACGCGCTTCGTGATCGCCTTCTCCCTGGCAGCTTCCATTGCCTGCAAACACTGTATTGGAAGGACTATGACCTCGAAGCGCTCGCTGACATTTTTCTTATGCCAAATGTTTCCCCCTCCAATATCCACTTGGAGATCGAGTCGTTCTGCACCTCGCCATCATTACGCACGTTTTTACACTCGTTTGCTGAGAAATTCCCATACACGCGGGATTTCTTCCTCGTTCATGATATCCGGGCTGGCAGACGCTTCGGCCTACAGGTGAGGCTGCCGGGACGCGAACATCAACTGAATGCGTGCGATCTAGAGCCACTTTTTGCACTGACGTCCTTGCGTGCGCTCGGCCTCGTGGACTTGGGCAACCTCAGGCTGGACAACGACCTCGTCAAGGCGATCGCGTCCGCATTGCCAGAGCTCGAGCAACTCCGCCTTGGAACGGACGCTGCAGAGCTCACGCATACATCTGTCACCTTTGATGGCCTACTCTCGCTCCTCCAACACTGTCCCAAGCTACAGTCTGTCGGGTTGTGCGTCGATGCAGAGGACATACTGTCGTTTTGGGATACGAGTGTCCGTCACGAGCATGTGACGCATCTGCGCTTGGAGGGGAGTATCCTCGGCTCGCGGCGGGCAGATGTGGACGAGATGCTGAGACGGGTGCTGCCTGGGCTGAAGACGGTCGAGGAGAGCCTGGACGGGGTGACGCGGCGCGTGCGCGATGTGGGCACCCGGTGTGGCACGACTCGAGCGTCCGCGGGAGGAAGACCTATGACTGCTGGCAGACGAACGCGAAGTTCGCTTGAGAGTGCCCGGGGTGGATGAAAGAGTTTACTGTCTCTTTTATATATATATATATATATATATTTGTTCTCGGACGGTTGTTCTTGTACGCGCGTATACCTACCGTGTAGTTTTTACCGAAGCGAGTTTCGGGTTTGTTTGCCAGTAGTCCTCCCCGAGCCCGAGAAGACGACGTGGGGGATACACGAACCAGTCGGCTTGTCCGGGCCTCATGACTGAATATGAACGTCGGCAGACGACGTGGCAATGTCCACCCGTTTGACGCGATCGTGTCGAGCGGTCGGCTGTCTCGACTTTCATTCTTGCATGACACTGACAGACGCGGCATCTGACAGTTTCGGGGAAAGAGATCTACGTAATTCATGTCCTTTACAAACGCGTGCACCGTCGGTAGCTACAAGGGGAAAGGTATGGACACTACCATGCGATACAGTTTTTAACCAGATAGTAACGAGGCTGTGAGCAAACCGAGGTATGCACGGGGCTTATATACGTTGACGGCCAGACAAACCAAATGAAAAGGTGGAAAAAGAGTAAAAGCAAGTAGCCGAAACCAATCGGAAAAAGCGACGTTCGCTAGGGACTCGTCATTCCGACGTCCTCGCTCACTTCCCGCACGCGCCGTTGTGCTCTCAACTCTGGTGTTGCCTCTCCTCTGTCCCTGTCTTTGTCGTCTCGCTCTGGAATGCCGTCCGCACAGAATACACCTTCACCCTGGGATTCCTCCACGTCACCACAACACGAGCTTGCCGAATTGGGTGGCCGTATCGTTGGTTCGTCATCCGTCGTATCACCACCTTCGGTTTCAGTAGATGTCTCGCTAAAAATGCTGCTTGCATCGTCATCCCGGGTGTGCACTGCACGCATGTTTGGTGTTCGGTCGGGAGCGACGGAGCCGCCATAAGCGTCGATAGCCCCCATGGCACGTGCAGGACCTGATGAAGAGGGTGGCGATCGGAACTGCGTCGATGGCGTGCGGGGTAGTTGATTAGCCTGGGACGGTGATGATGGGGGGTGCGATTGCGACTGAGATTGCGACTGGGAGAAGAGAATGAGCTGTTCGGCATATTTTTGCATTTCTTCTGGTGATATGACCAGCGAGAAATTATTCAGAAGCAGGAACTGAAGCTCTAACTGGTTGAGCTCTGCCTGGGGTAGACCTCCCACCTAGACGACGTTGTGGGATGGATGAGATACCACGAAAGTTTAATTATGGTGATGTGAGAGGCTGGAAGAATATGACACACCTTGGCATATCGCGAATTGGTGTAAAAAACATCACTGAAGAATTTGCTGGCGACGGTTACCCCCGCAATGACCAATCGGTGAACATTGTACGAGTCGATCACAAAGGTACGGCTCGTGGCCTCGGAAGCAAGGCGAGACATGCGGTCAAAATAGACGAGAAGGGATAAGAATACTTCGTTTGTCGTCGGACAATACTTGAGAATCCGCAAAAGATATGCTTCGAGAGTGATGGTGGGGATGTTGCGGGCGTGGAAAGTAAGGGCAGAGGCGGGATTGACAAGTGCAGCACGGGATGCAGATGTGAGAGAGCGCCAGACGGGCGTGCGAGAGGGGGTGTTTGATGACGAGGTTTGAGAGTTCGTTGGAAGGGTATGGGTGGCTGAATCTGCAGAGGAGAGGGCATCGTTGGCGCGTGCGATTTGGGTAAGCAGGGAAGCCAGGAGCTTGAGGAGCTCGGTCGGAGCGTAGGAGTGGATGTCGACGGACGGAGGAGAATGTGCACACGGCGGAGGGTGTGGGAGATGAGCGGGAGCGTTATCGAGAGGCGGGGCAGGGAGGGCGGATGAAGCGGAGGAGGGGAGAAAGTGGAGATGTTGCGGCGCGGCATTTGGCCGGGCAGTGAAGTGGTCGTAGGCCACAGCTGGAGGGGCGGAAAGGGTTTTTGATGGATTAAAAAGCGAGGAACTGGCAGTTTGATGCGCGAACGAGGCAAACGTTTGCTGTATGAGAGGTTTGCGGTGGGCGGACCTGGCCGAGCGCGCGGAGGCGGCGGAGGCGGCGGATAGTGGGAGAGAGGACAAGGAAGAGATGTTTCTGTCGATAGTGATGTGTTCAGAGTTGTGCAGCGGATTGACCAGGGCGAGCATGATGGCCGTCGTGAAGAATGCAAGTACTCATCTTTACAGGACACAATCTCCACCAGCACCGTGGGAACTGTGACTGTCACGCAATCAACACACTCGTCGTCTGTGAACGCGAGTCCTTGATTTGGTGGCCTGGCTTGGTTTACTGGCTCGTGCGCTGCTCGGGGACGCGGTGGATATACGATCCCACTCGGTCACCATCGCGACAGTGTCGATGGAGCAGGAGTGTTTGGGAATTACGAATCGGAGTCAGACCGCCACAGCCCCGGCCTAGGCTACTACTGTCGTAGTGGGAGTCGGGTGTCTCCTGGCTCTGAGACGGCGCACCAAATAGGCGACGATTCGAACACGGGAACATGCTCGGCTTCGATTCCGCGGTTTGTACACATCCGAAAAGCGGTCGACACATATCAAAATACCCGGCACACGCTGGGGGGGTATAAAGGCTGGATCCGCAGAGACGGTGGCCCGTCTCCCCTCGACATGCACGACCAGCCGTCGGACGAGTGGACGAGTCGGGAAGAAAAGTCCCACGGCCCAGTTGGGGGGGTCGTTGTGGTTTGGCAGCAACGTTTTTGATATGCACGCCCGATTTTGAGCTGGGATTTATAACACCAATTATCCCCTGCTAACTATCCCGGCCCAGTCACAACGACAGGTCCCCTCCCCTCCCCGTCTCCCGTCCTCCCCGTCCCCGACCGCCACACACACACCGACCGCCCACCCGCGCCCCCGCTTTTCCCTCCCCCCGTCGTCCCCCACGTCGACACCCGTCTCCCTCGCCCGAGTCGCCCATGATCCATCTCGATCGGAGCCACCACCATGACCTTGACCAAACCCAAAAGCAGAATCTAATCTTGTCCCGCGATCACGACGCCCCCCACTTTGACTGGGACAACCTCTCCCACACGCCCGACGCCCCCCCCTTCTTCCACGACCCTCTCCTCCCTCAGCAGCCCCTTTCCCCTCGCACCCTCCGACTCCCCTCCGACTCCACAGCCTCCCCCGCCCGCCCCACGCACGACATCCACGACGACAAGAGCTCCTCCCTCTCCCCTGCACCCGACTCTGGCTCCCCCGCGCCCCCACAAAACTCCGCCCCGCCCCCACTCCCCCAGACGCTCTCCCTTCCCCCTGCCCCGGACAAGCAGGATCCTGACCTCGCCGTCGAAGGCACCCTCACCCCCCTCACCGAGCTCTCCCCCGCTCCAGACCTAGACGACGCCCCCGAGGACAACAAGGACGTCTCAGGCGATTCAAAGGAATCTGCCAACACAATTTCGTCGGCCTCCCAGGACGATTCCATCCGTGACAGACGGGTACAGCCCAGCCTCCGTGTAAACGGCACCTCTTCCCCACCCACTTCAACTACCAGCTCGCCCTCCAGACAGTTTTCCACCACCGATCTATTCTCAGCTCGGCTCAACGGCACTCCCGCTGTCGCTGGTCCTTCTCATTCCAGAGCCTCCTCGGGCGAATTCCTCGTGCCACCACTCCCCTCGGGACTCTCCGCGCCTGCTGCTGGTCCCTCCTCCAGCGACTCAAAGGTCGTTCGGATTCTTGACATAAATGTCGAACTCTTCAAGTATGTCCACCCACCCTGTCTGTCTTCACCCTATTCACCTTTCATCAGAGTCTGCGTAGAATTTCAGCTCCGTGGCGTCCCAGTCTCCGACTCCCGATTTCAACAGTATGTCCCTTTCTTGCAGGTATGCCCACTTCCTCACATCTACCCAGGTATGCGGTGCGACTCCAGGTAAACCTGACTTGGCTGGCCGCAGCTGCGGATCAACGGCACAATGTATGCGTCTTCTCTCACCAATGTCGTTTGTCGCATTCTAAGACCACCCCTGTAGAGCCCCAACATCACACTCCCAATCATGGAGCCCCCTGTGGCAGTCGAGTTTGCATCCATGGACCGAATATACCGTCTCTACGCCGACATGTCAACAATATTTGCCAAAGATGTCGCGCGGAGGCAGCTCCTCAACGCAACGCACCAAGGTTCTCCAACCGTCTCCCCTGCAGCACCTAATGGGGCGTTGAAGCGCACGCGTCCAGACGACCTTCCGGACATCGCCAGCAAGCGGCGCGACATAGGCGAGAATAAGCCACAGGTCACACAGGCGCCCCATCCACCTGTCGTGTCCCTACCCAGTACTCTTTCACATCCCAATCCTCCAAACACTTTCCCCCCTTCAAGTCAAGCCAACATCGTCATGTCGACCGCATCAACCATGCCACAGAGCCCACGTGTCTCAAGTCCCGCGATGCCCCCACCATCCGCCACCCCATCTCTTCAGTTTGGTGCAACAGAGGCCTCTATCGCTGCAACCACGCGCGCCCGCGCACGAGAGCTTCAGATCCAGCAAGCCAGAGAGCAGCAACTACGGCAGGCTGCACAGATGCAACAAATGCAGGCTGGTCGGCAGATGTCTCCGCCTTCCACGTCCCAGCAAGCCCCGCAGGGGCAACCAAGTACAGCATTCGGACCACAGGCGCAGTATTTCAGTTCAATATTGCAGAACCCGAACCACCCGCTCATGCAGTACATGATTCAACAAATGCCTCAGTTCACTTCACTTCCTCTCCAACAACAGATGCAGAAACTACAGGTGTTTCAGGTATTCAGTACCTAGAGGTTCTCTTGTCACTCGACTTATTATATCATTAGACTTTTCTTGCGCAGCGGCAACAACAGCAACTCCAAAATTCTCAGGTGGCTAACCCACCACGCAATCCCCAGATGGCTGGCATGACACCGAACGTTTCAATGCCCTCGATGTCTAACGGAGCATTGAATGCCGGTGGTGTATCCAGTCCAGTGTCCCCCCTCACTCAACAGTCACCGGTCGTATCGCAACAACAACAACAACAACAACAACAGCAACAACAAGTGATTAGTCCACCTGCTCAAAATGGCTTGTTCCCTTTCAGTCAGGGTCACACTAACCCGGGAATGGATCCGCGTATGGCAAGCTCGAATTTCGCGTCGCAGGTGCAAGGGGGAATACCCAACAACATGAATATGAATCAGCAGAGACAGCTCATGCTCATGCAGCAGCAAATGCGAAATACGAATGGAAACGTGAATGCGGTTCCAAACATGATGAACTCACAGCAGCACGCCTATGCGATGGCGCAACGCATGGCTCAAGCAGGACCATCGCAACCCAACAGCGGTGTAGGTGGGTCGCCCATGTCGGCACCGACAGGTGATCAATTTCCTGCTCTGCGTTCCAATTCGACGATTCCTGGCATCGCGCGGAGTGCACGCTCTCCCTCCGATGGTGTCCATTCACCAATGACACCACGGGCACCGTCGAGACTTTCTCAACAACCTCAGTCACAACAGAACGACTATGCCCAGGCGATGATGCAACATTCGTATCCTGCTATAGCTCAAAATTCCGCGACATTCAACCCCCAGGTTCAAAATCCCAACTGGCCGCAAAGTGGCCAGCAGCCGATGCAGCAACAGATGGGGATGATCACTGGGCAAATGAACGGCTATTCCATGAGCTCCCCGAATAACGCCGGTGTTGGTGGTGGATTCTTTGGGTCGACACCGTCGCCTTCGAACCCTAATTGGCAGCAGCAACATCAGCAAGGCCTGACGGGAAGTTATCCATATGGACAAACGATGGGTCAACACGCAGCTTCTGAACAGGGTCGTCTATCACACATGACCAGTATGTCCATACCTCAACACATGGGCCCCATGACGGACAGTTCGACTGTTCCTGGGGAGTACGACGACATATTTAACTACACTGGTTCATGATGTCTATTCGATTCTGCTTCCTCTTCTGGACGCGGGTGGTCGTCGCTCTCTCTCGTCCGTTCTGATGGACATTATCCCCTCGAGGCGTTATCTTATATGGTTTCCTTTCCATTTTTCCTTTGCTCCATGATGACGGCGGGTTATGCTATCTTGGTTCGGCCTCCCGGCAAAGATGTGCGCCTGTTTCCTGGGTTGATTGTCCGAATTTCTTTTTCTGTTCATTCTTTCCTGCGATATTATACACCGAGTCCACTGCTGATGGCACGTCGCTTTCGCAAATAGTCTGTTATGAAGTAGGTCTATCTGTATGCTGTAGAAAGAACAATGTCCAAGTTCATTGATACATCCTGGCGCTCCGATAAGTAGTCTGCACCTCCCACGGCCGGCGATGGTGTTCACCAGGCTCTCCGCCCAGGAAAAGGATGCATTTTTTGGACTCCTCGACGAGTAAGTACTTACAATCACTGCCCATCGGCTGGCAGACGTATCTTTGCAGGTACTTTCAATCCCGACCCGAGCTGTTTGGGCAGAGTAGCGGTAGTCATGGGGTGAGCGGCCTCGCTGGGACGGGTATCTCGACCACAGCGGCGGCGTCAGCCATTCAACGCGCGCTTGCAGCCAATACGCCGGGTTCAAACGGAGGCGCCAGCAGCAATGGGGGTGGGACGTTGGGCAAATCGAACAATCCGTATGCGGCGATGACGGTACGTTGCGTGATTTTAGATCCCACTTTCCGTCCTCGCAGATTCACTTGCAAGAGGATGTGTTGTGCTGACCGACTTCTGGGGGGGGGGGGGGTTGGTGTTGGCGGTGGTGGTGGTGGTGGTGGTGGTGGTGGTTGATAGCCCAGCAGCGCTGACATTACGCGTGCGGTGATGGTCGGCCGCGTTGCTGCGGCCTCGCTCGCGTTCTCTCAGACTGGTGCTGGCGCTGGCGGGGGTTCAAGTTCGACCTCGCCCTCGCCGCTGTCTCAGATCCAACACGCGAGCGCCAGCTTGAACGGCCCACCGTCGCTGCCCCGCCGTGCGACCTCCAACGCGCCCGAGTCTACCACCGCCGCCGCTGGCACCGCCGCACCAGGGGAGCACTGGCAGGCATCGTCGACATCGCCAGGATCGCAAGTGGATAAGCTCGTGGCGCACAAGGCAAGCATCCTCGCCCTCGTTCTCTTGCTCTCTCTCTCTCTCTCTCTCCCCCCTTCCTACTTGCTCAAGTTGTCCGCGGAGCTCACGGGCAACGCGTGCACTAGGCGAGCGTCCTGAACGCGTTCAAGAAGCAGGCCCCGGCGACGGCGGCGGGCATGGGTATACCCTCCGCGTTCGTCACCGCCAAGAATACGTTTGGACCCCCGCCGGTAAGACGGACGACTTCAGAGACGGGCGCAAGCGCGGGTGCGGGTGCGGGTGCGGCTAGCACGGTATCGAGCACGAGGGGAGGCGCACCCGGGACGCGCACGCCGCAACCGCCGCAACCTCCCGAGCCGGAGGCGGTGGCGGAGGGTGAGTGGGCAGAGGTGTTGTATGATTATAGCAGCGAGGTATGTCGTGCAGACGTCGATATTGAGTCAACTCTGTATAACGATTTTTTGTAAGGACCCGGGCGATTTGGCGATCAAGGCTGGTACAAGGGTGTTTGTCACTGCCAAGTCATCCGAAGATTGGTCGGTCTTTTTCCAAGGGAATAAAACCTTTGGCACGGCGACTGACTGGGCACTTGTAGGTGGACAGGTCGGGTAGAGGGACAGGAAAGAGAGGGACTGTTCCCCGCCTCCTATGTCCAACTCCTGTGACGTCCTCGTGCACCACAGAGATCATCATTGGGTCGATCAAAACGACAAGGGTATGATACAATGTCAAGTACAGAACGAGAGTAGGAGATAGATCATGTATGCGAGTACGGCTACAACGGCATCGGTGTCCATGGGAAATGCACCAGAGTATGGGATTACACAGGTCTCTGCTCCAACCGATGAGTCGAGTTCATGAGTGTCCGCGAGCACCGTGAGATGTCCGAGGCTAGAGATGTGAGATGAAAGATCGTCCAACGCAAGAAAGAATGGTGTTTTTGATAGATGCAAGATTTTGATGTCCGCTTCCCGTGTCCCCAGTCAGGAAGAGATCAGACGTCGAGAACATTTTGATTGGCCGCCGCACGAAAGATGGAGGATCGCGAGTGAACCAGCCTCCGGAAAGTGCTCCCATGGCCTTGAGGATGATGCTCAAGGGGCTCGACAATCGTCACGGCAGGAGGTGCGGCGCATACCTTTGAGAGCGAGACGTCCTTGTCTTGAACCTTGGTCGCTGCGTTCCACATCCGACTGAGGAAACCAGGTGTACTAAAGCTTTCCTTGATCCGAGGCGAACCCACAGGTGTATTGGTGCCCTTGGTCTGCAGGCCCATCGATGTCCCGTACACGTACGAAGTCACACGCGGTTTTCCACCGTGGCGATGGACAACTCTGATAGAGCACGCCTCGGGTAGAACGGGGCTACGATCCTCTTGGCTCGTCGGGGAAGAATGGCCCATCGCCTTGATGGTCGTCGCAGAGTTGATAGACGACGTGTCAGACACTTTTCTGCCTTCGCGGCGCGTCTGAGACGGAAGAGAGCCAAGGACGGAGCGTTTCTTGGACAGCAACTTGGTATCGTCGCGTTCATCCTCTGGGGTCGTGATCGAA